>NDXB01002580.1:132052-169946 GCA_002631895.1 Agapornis roseicollis
GGGGGACTGAAAAAAATCAAAAGAAAAGGGGGTGGGGGGAAGATAAAAAGAAGGATTTCTTCACACAGGTGTATATTTGACCTCTGGTACTTCTGCTGTAGGATGCTGTAGATGCTGGAGCTCTACACAAGTTCAAAAAAGCTTCTCTTTCGGTAAGCAAATAAATACACAGAAATGAACTGAAAAGCAAAGTTGGCAAGGTGAAATCAGATGTAAGCTGTTTGGTACCAAGTGGATATATTGTGTGTGCTTGCCCTGTTCTACCTTGTCCCTAGACTTTCATTTACAGCCATTTACAGAGACCAGATGCTGAACTAGATGTCCTATGGTGACATTACTATTTCCCGGTTTACTTCAAATATGTTTTCATAAATTACTTGTCTAACTTAAGTACAATTTTTGCTGCTTCATTTTTAGCGTATGCAATCTACAATTATACTCCAGCTACTGTATAGAGCTTAAGCAGTGTAAATACCATACCAAGAATACTTCTTCACTAGCTCCAGCACTATGATGGCACACACTTGAAAAAGTGCAACCCATTCAAATCCATAGAATACCATTTATGTCAATGGTCAGCTTTCCTTAAAATTGATTTAAACAGCACTAAAATTCCTGTGCATCTTAACATGTATTTACTTAACATGACAGAAATCGCTGGAGACATAGTGAATGCTTTGAAAAACTCTTAAGTCACATTCTTGGATTCTATAAAAAATCTGAGGCCAAACAAAGTTGTTCTCAAGTTTCATTACATAAGACCCAAAAAGTTCTAGTAGTTCACTGCAAATAACAGGGGCGAAAAGTTCTGTTAAGAAATTAATTATTTACTGGTCACTGTTGGTGCTGTATTTGCCTGATGCCTGAACATCTGCGTATGAAATCACAGTCTCCCCTTCCAGATGTAAAGAAACACAAATCAAAGTTTTCTCCCTGTCCTGCTGTTTCAGAGACAAAAGTGGAGGGAATGGTTCTGAAACCCACTGGGTTAAAGGAAAAAAGACAATTTATGTACATTAACCTATCCTGTCTCTCTCACTCCATACTTAGTAACATAACAGCATGTTACTAATTGCAGCATAAAGTAACTCTTTGCATTGTTATAAGAAAGGGAGAAGGAAAAATGCTTGTACAAATTTAGAAGTGCTTACCACATGTACTCCTGATTTTAAGCATTTTTTCACTTTCCTTCTCTCCCCAATCCTGTATCTACACCTCACATACTTAAGAAGCTGCATAGTTAAGTACCTCACCTGAGCACACTGATTAATGTTTGCACTAACAGAAGGAATAGCATTTTTCCAAGGAATGATGAATTTAGAAACTTGCTATAATCCATCTCCTGAAAAGAGGAAAGGCAGACAACCTGTGAGCAAAACCTTCTGTTAGTATCAAATTTACTGCCAGTTAGTTTGTACCAATTTGAATGTGCATGATGGACAATAGGTAAGATAAGAAATTATGTCCATAATCATAATTATCTATTGAATAGGCATATGTAAAGCATCATACCAGAATCACAATAGGTTATCTTTAGTGTAAGCTCAATATTTTATCCATTATAAGGTTCATGATTTCCTCTTCCTCCTTTCTTTTCAATATAAAAAGCTGGTTTTTAAACAAGGTAATGATACGTTATTTTATAGTATTTCTATCAAAAAATAGAAAGTCAGCAGTCTTCCTTGGAAACTAACACAATGTAACACTCTGCAGAGGGCACTCTCAGTACAGTTAGAACAGATTACCTTTTTCCACTGCATCTCTCCTCCATAACTTTAACAGCATAATATCACATTTACAATAGTCAGAATCACACAATAGGAAAAAGGCTTTCTCTGATGGTAGCACTACAATGTGTGAGGTAGACCTGTGAATGAGAACAAAGTAAACCTAGCCAGAGAACAGTCACTTTTCAAATACCATCAATGCTTTCTGGCTTAATAACATACCATGATTTAATTTGCTGCTGAGAACTAAGTACTAAGACTAAAACCAGCATCTATCTGTTATGATTATTTTTATTCTATTTTCTTTATTGTTCCTTTGAAGGTTTCTACCTATTCAGATACAGTAAGAGATTTCTGCATTAAGTGAAAGTAGGACTGTAAGCAAACATGGTCATAGCAGCACATATCCTATATGGCATAAGACTTTTCACTAGTTTAACACTAAGTTCTCATAACCAAGATAGGACTTACTGTCTACACTGGCAGTTATCAAAAAGCATATTCTTACTGAATTGTCTTACTGCTCAAACCACTCATACCAAATGCACCGTTCTTTCTGCTGATACAGCTGCTTCTTTTCCAATGCTGTTGCTCCTATGACCTTTTTCCTTTCTTTCCCCCCTTCAGAACCATTTCTGGGCAGTTTCACAAGAATTTTGATTCCTGCTGTAAAGTTTCTATCATTACCATCTCATAGCTGTTTGCTGACAACTTCAAAACCTCACCTCTCTCCACAAAGACCTGTAGCCAGCAATGAATGTAAGCATATGCTCACCAACCGGTAAAATACATACTCTGAGTGAAACATTTTTAAGTGCTATTGGGGGGTGGTTGAAATTTGCAGGCACAATAAAAATTATCAGAAAAAGATGTCTGGTAGATAATCCTATTACAAAAGTCAGAATGATCTGGTGGATGACTGATCTTTGCTATTGTGATGCCAGAATTTCAGCACAAGCGTATGTGGTGACAAAACTGTGCTGATACAGACTGACAGATACACAGAGAGACTGCTTGTGAGCTGTGGAGAGGGGCATATGCAGCAGAAGCCAAACTTGAGTACTCGGTGTAGTGATCCCTTACCTTGCTAGCTACTCTAGAATTAAAAACACTTCACTGTGAATTAAAACATGCCCTACAAAAGCAATCCATAAGGCTGTCACATTTTCCTCCTATGCATTTTCTTTACTGATTTAAAGATCAGACCCTTGGGGAAAACAGGAAAATGTTAGTTAAATTACTCAAATTCACTGTGATAGAGCACTTTATGGATGGGCATGCTATAATCATGCGCCATTAGGAAACTTGCTATCCAACAAACAACCTGCAGCAAATAGTAAGACACTGCAATCTCAATCTTTGAATCTGATTAAAATCTGACCTTTCTTTCTGGAAATGGTCAGGACAGAGTTTAATACCCCTATAAAACTGCTATGATATGTTAATTCAGATGAGTAGCACAATTTCCTCATGAGATACCACCACTTACTATCATATCCCTGACTCCATCTCACTTGAAAATGAAAGCAACTTCACAGTAACTAAAGAGGATTCTTCTGAGAGTAGCTATTGCTACTTAGTTTTACTTTCAGTGTATTTTTCTCAGATTCAAGGAAAATGACTTGCTGTTACTTTATGTTGATTAAATCATGTCAGCAAATGTTCTAATTTTTGTGCTTTAGCTAGCAAAGTAGAATGCAATTTCATTTTTGGGCAAGTATAATCATAATTAAAAACACAGTAGCTGATTATACCAAACATCCATTCTAAAAAACACATTCTACATCCTGATTTATGAGTCATGATTTGTTAGCTAACACATTTTGAAATACTGCAACTTTATAAGCTGATGAATGTTTTTGATCGTACTGCAACTACCCGAAAAGGGACGCTTAAGACCACACACTAAGAACAGAAAAAGTTCTACAGTAGCCAGATTAACATGCAAATGCAGACAAAAAATTCCTTCCATAAACATACAAAAATTTAAGCTAAAATATTCACAAGAATTTATGACTAACTTAACCTAACCTGAGATTTCTGATTTCTATTAATACATAACTATTTCCTCTATTTTCTACAGCTACTGTTACAAAGTTTTCAGGACAGGAAAATACTTTGGGTAAAGAAAGGCTTCACTTTTCAGTTTGGGGTTTAAGTATTTTGAACACATTGGGACTTCCCATCTTTAATTCTAATTCAAGTCAGCAGCATTAAAAGAGACATGAATCTTCATCTTCATTCCTGCTTAATTTACTGCATTCTTACTGTATTCTGGTGTCTGTGCTCACTGCAGCCAGCAGTGTCAACACTGTGAGAGAATGAACTAAATCTGTAACAGTGCTGTGTAGTGTGGTAGCATCAGATCTCTAAATATCCCAAGCACCAGGGAACATGGGGATATACAAAGTTTTTCAGCCTTTATGTAAACCAAAAAGCTTGAGAAGCAGATTTCAAATGACAAGTTCTAAAATAAAGATTGAAATACTTTGAAGTTTGGGTGATTCTTTGTAATCCAAGGACGAAGACATATCCTCTAAAGCAGACTCAGTATTTTCTATTTCTGTATGGTAAAAATATCTTATGCTGTTATAAGGAGATTAATACTTCTTCACACATCCACTCGTTTGATCTCATATTCAAGTTTTTGACATCCTCCACAAGCAAACATATCACGTATAGGATGTATTGCTTTAACAGGTATTCATTTTACTGAGCTCCACTATAATTTGTTAGTCTTACATGGTGTCTCAGGATATTTCACACATTCTGAAAAGGAAGCTAAAAGGGACTAATTTGCATATATTACTTAAATTGTACATGCTGTAAATATTGATCTAATGATAGGGAAGGAAGAGGAAAAGGTTGTTCAAAATTACCACTTGCACTGCTTAGTTTTTAAGAATAATTTTTCAGGATCAATTTTTAACCTTGGTCAAGAGATGACAGCCACTCTGCTTCCAGCCTGTGGCATTCAATGTATATTATGGCAATTTATAGATGATGAAAACTTTTATTCTTGTAGAGTTATTATCAATTCAGCACAAACAATTCAAACCTCAGCTACTGCTGTCTGTGTCATTCAAAGAGTGAAGAATCATTTCCCAGGTTTGACCTGGTATTTTAGGCAGCTCCACTGACTCTCAAGGATGATGCACAGGCACTCTTGTGCAATGTTCTGAGTAACTCTGAAGTATTTTCTGTCCTCAGAGCTGAGAGGCTGTCGTTTATCTAATGCTCAAGAAAACAAAAACAACAAGAAAGCTTTCATCACCTTTATGCCAACCTCCACAGTCACTACCCATTTTGGAAAGCTTCTGGTAGAGGATTGGAAATCTCAAGAAATATGAACAAGCATAAACAGGATTCAGCTAGAGAAGCGATCACAGTATCTTCGGGATAAAGGTGTCTCACAAATGGTAAGTGGCTCCTCACCAGCAGCCCATGCTTTCCCCTGCCCAAGTGCCACACAAAGTTTCTTTTTTCTCCTTCCTTCCTTCCATTCTTCCCATAGAATTTTCTGTCTGTCCTCATGTTTTTTTGATACATGATTTCTCTCTCCTTATATGACTGCCTCTCTTAAACTTACTAACACCTTCACAGCCCCCACAAACCCAAGTTTTATTTCCACTTTCTTCTTTCCATAATTCTCTCTCCTGGAACAGGCAGCTACACAGCATAGGAGAAATGCCTCCCAGCTGCCAGCAGGATAAAATCATTTAATTTGGAATTTAAATTTCAAAAATAAAATTCCAATCAGGATAACCTTGAACTCTTGCAGGGGCACACAAATAAACAACTATAAATAAAACACAAAATCTCTATGGAAAACTTAATGTCATTTCAGAAGACAGAAGAAAGCCCAATTGTCGTGAATCCGATGGTTTCACCACCTCCACTAACACTAGGTAGGCCACATTGGTTCCCAGAGAGCAGGCATATAGCTTTTCACTATACAGATGGCCTTGAAGAGACTCTGGTCTTACTGGCTTCAGTGGTGCCCGGAATCAGCTATGATTCTGTATTCCTCATCTCTTTTAAGCATACAGAGAGCCCCTCACCTGAAAGCACAGACATTTTAACTTTAGGAATTGTCTATACACCAAGAAGTATGAAACATATGTTACACTTTCCTCTGAAAAAAGATGTATTTGTCCAGTGTGGCACACAGTACCAATAATGAAACACCCCTAGGAATAACTAGCAGTTATGAGTGATTCAAGTACAGGGCTGGGGAGCAGCTGCATACAATTTTACCTTTTGTTTTCAGGCTTTGCTCAAAACATAGTGCCTCTTTGCTGAAAATGTAATGTGAAATAGCACATTGGACAATAGAACAAAACGCTTTCCTACCAGAGAATACTTTTGGGTCCAATTTTTCATTGCTTGGATTTTTAAGTTTTTTTTCCATCCAAGCAGATGCTTTTGCTCTGACAGCATTTAATAACAAGTTTGACCTTGGAGTGTCTAAGTTTAAATGATTTCAGAGTACACTGCAGCAGAAAATCAGGGGCCAGAGATTCTTTTCCTTATTTGAATTTTATTATTTTGGGAAAAGGGGGAATCCCTTGTTTCATAGAAGAAATTACTTTTGAGCCACAGTGTGAAGACTTTTTGCATGACTGCATGAAGAGCCACAACTTTTTACACTTACTGCAGTTGATATATGATTGTCACCAGCGCTAAAAGGAACTTAACTACTTTCTCATGGGAATATCTCTGAAAATACAGTAAAGAAAGCTGAGAACTGTTTTATATTTCCAAGTGTTGGAGAAGGAATGAAGTTTGAGCATAGTCCCTCCTGACAGTCCTGACAGTCCTGTGGGCTTGTACAGCTCAGAGAAGCTTTGTGATTCTACAACCCTTTACTTTTCTAGTGGGTTCACATCCAGCATTCCCTCTGTGGAACTCAGTTATCATTATCAAGCATCAATCCCAAGAAAGGTACAGGTTTGTAATGAATATCACAGACTACAGTTTTCTGTATTTTATCTGTGTATCAAAACACACACAATTATTTATATCTGAAGTGCCAAATTTGCAAGTATTCAATACAGATTAATAAACTTCAAAATTATTCCCATTCTTATTTTTTGGGCCATTTTAATTTTTCAATTTCCTATAAAGACCACATAAACTTTGAGAAATACTGAAGACACGCAAAGAGTAACTATTATAGCTTCATACTAAGTAAGAATTAATATTAACTATTATTGCTGCATAGAAAAAAAGATACTGTGGTGCAAAAATACCATTTGGTACATTTGTTAGAGTTATTACAGAAGTCAAAGATTGAATTATCTTTGGTTAGAGCTACATTCAACTTTTTTTCCCCCTAAAATAATACCATCACAACGACAGTGTAGAAACAACAGTGGGACATGGCTCCTGACAGTCTAATCATGGTTCATCTAACAATATTCACAGGGAGTCAAAACGTTGCTGTTAAATCACTGCCCTTCCCCATTCTAAAAAGCCATCAGGTGAGCTGTTTCAGTGGTGATAACAATGGAAAACACCACAAAAGGATTTATTGTCAACAGATCTGCAGAGAAAAGCAACACTGCAGACGCAATATTGATTGCTGTAGGGGAAAAAACACATTTCAGATGTACTCGGCATTATTCTTACATAAGCCCTCTTACGTAACATGGAATAACGTTACATTTTATGGACATTCTATTTTCATGACAAAATGCTCTTGAAAGTTAGAGGTTACTAACGTTCTGTACTGATCTAATGCAATTTGAATGCGTATGATGTGTTCACTATGGTAACTATTACACAAAAGAAAAGGCACTGATCTTCATACAAGATCCTCTTTTCTCATAAGTAAGCACAGAAGTATATACAAAATCTGCAAAAAATTGCTTCCTTGGTGCATCAAATGCATACTTGGAAGAGGAGAAAAGGAAGAAGAATTAAAACAAACAGAATCAAATACAAGTAATTTGACCTTTTGTTCTCTGCTTTGAAAAATAAAGAAAATGAAGGAAATTATAGTGGTTCATAAGTCATCTTCTGTTTGATGATCAGATATCCCATTCAAACCTATCAATAACTGTGAGTTACAGTTTACCAATGACACTCATAAATGGCAGTTAGAGACATCAAATTTATAGTGAACTGTCACTAGAGATTTGTTTCTACAAAAAATATTGCTTAAAATTCACATGCCTGTGGCATTTAAAATTATCAACATAGTTAGAAAGAAAAAGCCATAAATGAAACAAAAGGCATCAAAACCATTCCGTTTCATGTGCATTTCTAAAATTGTGTATTTAACTCACAATCCTTGCAAAACCCATTAGAATTCACTACTAGTTCTTCTCTAAGGCCTCATAGGGACATGTGTGTAAAGGCAGGCATCCTCCACGTATCACTATCCTCAACCAAGAGCAGGTAGATTATTTTCATTTGTTGTTCGTGGTCTTCCAAGATGTTAGAGCTAAGAACCCTAAATACACCATCTACTGTCAGGTTCTGACTACTGACAAAGAGACCATGAACTCCCTGGGCTACTTGTTCCATGCTTGACCATTCTCACCCTAAAAACATTCTGTCTTACGTTTATATGGAATTTCTTGTGTTTTATTTAAGTCCCACTGCCTCTTGCCACCCCTACCTTTATCCAATCTGGTATTTATTGACAAGATCCCCCCAGAGCCTTGTCATTTAAAGGCTGAACAGTCCCAGTTTCCTCAGACTCTCTTCATATGACACAACCAGACACAGCACACCAGACTTGTCACCACTGCCTAATAGAGGAGAAGAATCATTTCCCTTGACCCACTGGCAATGGTCTTCCTAATACAGCCAAAGAAGCTGTTGGCTCCCCCAGCTGCAATGGCAGATTGCTGGCCCTTGGACCACTGCTCCACCAAGACACCCCCAGCTATTTTTCTGCAAGGCTGCATGCCAGCTGGTCATCCCCAGCTACAGGACCTCCTGATCCCTTTTGGTAAAGGTCATAACATTCTTGTTTGCCCATTTCTCCAGCCTCTGAGGTCACTTTGAACAGCACCACAACTCTCTGGTGTATCTTCATTTCCAATACATACAAACAACATACAAGTCTATAACAGCAATGACACTCCACTTTATGAACAACCTTTTCATCAAACAACTACTACAGTGGAGATAATTTATTCCTTGGGTATAACTGATTTGTGTCTGCACTTAAAAATGTCTTTTGAAATCCATATTACAACTAATACTGTCACATAATAAAAAGCAACATTTTAAATCAAAAGTTAATTATTTTCCATTATTCAAAATTACTAGACAAGACGGGAACTCTAGCTTAGTACTAGAACATAAAAAGTTATTCTGAACTTCTAATACATGGGTTTAACAGCTTAATGTCAAGAAGCAATACTGTAAATTAAAAACTAAGTAAAAGGATTATAGTATTTCATATTCAGAAATTTCACAACTACAGATAATTAAGGCAAGTGAAATATTTTTGCGGCATTGTCCTGAAATCTACAATTATAAAGTATTTTTACAGCAATAGCACAGTACTCTGTAATAACACTCTAGGCATAACATCACCATGGCATTTGAGACTTTTACCACAATATACTGCTGCATTTTTTCAAGGTTTTGTAGGACTTCTTTCTCTTTCTTTCTTCCTGTCATCATTACAACAAGACAGCTCGCTTCACCTAGCTTATCTAAACCACAGCTGGAATCAGTAAATCACAGGTATGACAGAGCAAGGGAACCTCATTCACTGCAGGTATGTAAAGGTGCTACTTTTGAGACCCCTTTTAAGTGACTGTTTCAGAAATAGAAACCACATGTGGCCCACACATGATTCTTTGCACTTCCTTAAATTTGAAGAATAAAAACTCCTCATAAGCCATGTGAAATAGTTTGAGTGTTGACTTTCTGCAAGTGTGAAAAGTTTTCAATTGAACAAAATGCCTGGAAATGAGCACCATCTCATTTTGAACACATATCCTCCAAAGAAAAATCATCCTCACAGTAGACTACAAGACAACTAATACTGAACTTTTGAGACTGAGAACTGTGATCCCTTATAGAGGTTATGGAAGAAATTTAAAGACAGTTTCAGTTTTGTCATAGTCCTTACACCTCAAGTTATGCTTATTAGGAAAACTGTCAAGAAAGTCATCCACAGAAAAGAGCTCCTGCTGGAAAGGTCCCACCAGGGAATACAATTAGAAGCACTCCATGATCTCCATTCTCATGTAGATCCAGATATACACTTACCCCTTTTCCCTTGCCAGCTTGGACAGTATTGACTTTTACAATCAGTCTTCTCTTTGAAGTCTCTACAGATATCCAGACAGCTTTAACATCCCCCGTTGCTCCAAGTATTCCATTCTCTCCCTCAACAGATTACCAGGCACTCTCCTAGTGAAAAGGAGAGAAAAAAAAAAAAGATGGTTTCACTGGCTTAATTACGTATGTATGTCTTGGTTAGATTAAGACTCATCTACAACAGTTAAGCCCTTATCTCAGTAATTTTATGATGTTGCTCCTCTCTCCCTCCCCCTAACCCATTTGCTACTGCTTGGCATGTTTCACTGGACCTTAGTGTTCTCTTATCTATTTGAGCATTAAAGGCACACATGCCATATGTGCTTAATTATATATATACACACACCACATTACTGGCTCTCAACTGAGGGAAGACATGATGCAGTAAACTGCTTTAGGCTGCCTGACTTATAGCTCTCATAGCATTAAGGGATATTTAAAGAAACTGACTCCCATTTACTTCTGCCAAAGCATAAGCCCACAAGTCCACAAATCCCATAACAGAAATTACTACATCCATGGCATATGGTTGCTTTTTTAGACAATTTGTGCCCACATCTATTCAGTCACTCAATCAACTCTACCTTCATGGTGTACAGATTGCGAATATCCAATAGTCTCGTATTCTACATCTAATCTATACATCTACATCCATAACTACTGATTAAAACAACCAACTCTGAAAGATTTTGATCTTATTTTAAGAACAGTCACACATGCTACATATACGGTGTAACAGACCATTGGCTATATGCTTGAAGAACTTTCAATCACATTAATTAACAATAAACAGCAAAGTGGTATGCCCACGGAGGTCATAACATCCCTGCATACAGATAGGCCAAGCATTGCACTGAAGTCCTTTCAGCAGGCACAGGAACTTTCCAAAGTAATTGCCCTTTAGTCATTACAAGATTACTTTTTTTTTTAATATATGCTGGTGTGTGAAGGAGCATATAGAACCAAATTTTATTTCTGAAATGTCTACATCAATAAAGATGCCTAATTAAGGTATTCATTAAAGTATACAAAGTTAACAGGAAAAAATCTAGAGACTACTATTACGCTTCCCCATTAAGCTAATTTAATTTGGTTATAACGCAAATTCTAATAAGATGATATTATTAACTAGTTCAATTTCAAAATGTCTTACCATGTTTATTTTTATTATGTTACTAAGCAGAGTAGCAATTGACCTAATTTATTTTATTTAATAACATTTTTCAATCCTTTTAAAAAGGGGCAATGGCCTATTTCTTTCCTTAAGCTGTCAGTTTGCTGCCATTTTAAACTTTACATATAGTTAAGGTCTTCACCAATTTCACAGACGAGCATTCAAAACTATGTATTCCTCTTTTACTCAGATCAGTCATTTGGTCTTCAGTTATAACATTTGTGAGTGCTAATAGCTATTGTCCTGCACAGGAGAAAGATCTGCATTTCAGTTGGTCACCTGTTCAGTTGGATACTTACTTTCTTTCAGCTTTTACAAATAGAGAATATTTCCATTATGATTCAAAGTCATAATTGATGCAAAACTATACAGCTGGTTTCAATACTGTTCCAAAACTGAAAGAGAAGAAATTTTCTTCATAAAGAATCAGGATGCTTCAAATTTCTTCCACAACATTATAGATTAGATTTTCCATGTTCTGAGAATAACATTTCAGTACAAATTCACAACATCCTTGTCTAAAATCTGGACACAGCTGTCTAACATAAAACCATTACGTAAGGGTCTGCACAGCTTGCTAATTCTGCAGGTTCAGGGCTGCTGCATTTAATCCTAGGGATCCTCAACATGTCCTGTCTACCATCTACAATGCACAGAGCAGCATTCTAAAGTGACCCATATAGATGCCCCATTTTCAGGAACTAGGCATTACCACAACCAACCGCCTTACCTAGTAAAGGGGCTTTCAGCCTCATCTGAACACTCTTGAGCAGAAGCCTAATACTGAGATCACAAGAAAGAACATGTAGAGACTTGTATTCACTGCAGGCTATACAAAATGAATCCTGATCAGGCCTCTGTACCTTGGCAGTGTTAATTATCACGTTGGATTCCTTGCATTTTTTTCCCCTCTGTTGGTATTAGCATATTCGATCATTACTTCATCAGCACTTTTCTACTTGCTATCTCTCAGATAGTCAACTCTGCATGGAAAAGCTTCATCATGTTCTTTGCACTTGACCTCATCTGACCTGCTAAATACTGGTTTACCATACTATATGTATTAGAAAAAATCAATATTGACAAAATTTTGAAGTCAAACCTATTGATACGATTTAAAACCCAGAAGGCTAGCAGTAAGGTTATTCAGAGTCAAACTAGGATGTAACAAGCTACTTCTGTCACTAATGGACATGTCATTTCTCTCCCAAAACCTGAATCAAAAAAAATAAAACCTTTTCCAGTAGCTAATACAACATAGAGGTATATTTCTTGTTGAAAAGTAAACATTATATAAATAAATAAATAAAAATAAGTATTTGCATAAAGCCAGCTTGTCCACTATTCCTACACTGCTTTTTACTGCAGTGCAGATCTCAAAACTAAACATTTGGTCACAGGTCATATCAGTTTAAAAGCTTCCACCTAGTCTGCTACATTGATTTTCTAATGCACATAACATGTTAAAACGAATACAGTCAATAGTTCAGCAGACCAGACAAATCAGGGACCAGAAATGCTGCAAAGATTATCTTGATGCTCCACCAATCACAAGTATGGCCTAATGTCAGGAGATTAAAGGGATTTAATTTCATGTCAAGGGATTAAGTTTTATACCTTATTACAAGTAAAGTTAAACACCTCATAAGCAATTATAAGCAGTGCAATATCCCAGGAAATGCATAAAGCTAAGAATAACAATTTTGATTCTATGATTAAATTGTATTTTAAGTTGTGAAATGTGAATCAACAATTAAAATGTTGGGCAATCAACAATTAAAATGTTGGGCAATCTCCCCCAGAATTTGGGATGCAAATGGGGAAAGAGCTAACAATGTGAATGGTGAAGAGAACAGCACAAGGCCTCACCAGACCTGAAACAAAACTCCTTAATACAAAACATCTATTATTTTGTCAGAGTTTAATTTGAAAAATTAAGTTTAAAACTAAATGGAAATCAGAACTGTTACTCAGAACTAGCATTACTTTCCTTGTTAATTTTAAGGAAAAAGGCTGCCAGGGCCAGTGCTCATGACAACTGACCCAGTGTTTGCCTGGCATTCAAATAGGAAGCTCTAGCACACCCTCCTCTGAGGGGGAACATTGACTTTAACAGGCTTTATCAGCCCAACTGCATAAAGAATTGTCACAGCTGATTTGCGCATAAAAGCCAGAATAGTTTAGGTTTTCCAGCTGTGGGAAACAGTTGATATTTTCCCCCAGTGGAAGTTATCACCTACATGTCTTTCCCCTACCCAGCTCAGAAAAATACTGTAACCAAAACCACTCTTCTTTGAAATAGTGGTGATCTGATGACACAAACTTCTCACACTCCTCTTTAAGCAAAGACTCCAAAATAGCAATATAATAACCTGTAAAACAAACACTGAATTAAAGTACTGGGTGATTCTTAAGTTCTGCGGTTTTGGCAACTGTCTCCACTCAAAAATGCAATTCTTTGAGCATATGGTCCACTGTCCTAATTTCAGAAGGAGAAATCTGGGTTTCTTTCATCTGAAAGATGCTTTAAACTTTAGAAAATCTGAATCTGGTTTTGCTATTAAGCCTCACAGTATATGATGACTCTTACAGTACCCTCCTGTGTTGCTTCTCACGCATCAATGTATGCAAGAGTAATGAGAGAAATTTGCTTGTTGATGCATTCATCTAACAGTTCATTATCATCATCAGGGGTCAAAATACTAATCACCAGAATGTATTAGGAAAAGAAAAAAACACTAGTAACACAAAGTAAATGCTAGTAATTAGTGGCACAAAGGAAAAGCATATGGATATGCAGTGAACAATCTCTTGTTCCACTGAGACACATGTAAGTATCCAGAAAGCAGTGCCTAGTTCTTGAATTTAGAATAAAAAGCATCAATGATAGCAAGTTTAAAATTAGAAGTGTAATCAACTGAGAGTGGCTTATGTTATGCATTGGATGGCTGCACATAGCTCTAAGTTTGTTTTACTACTTCAAGGCAATATTTCTAAACTCTCCTGCTTGCTCTGGCTTGTCACATATACCAATGCTGTGGTCACTGCAGTTCCAACTCATCTGTTTTCAGCTTTTTTTTCTCCAGTAGACAAGCGGATCCAGAATTTGAATTTATTTCAGAACTTGGCATTATATATCTGAATATACAAGGTGAATAAATTACTATTTTACTCTGCCACTGTTGAACAAATATAGGAACAACTGTTCACCTCTGTGTACTGCATGAAGAGGACTTCTTTATAATGATCTCTGGTAAGAAAATTAAGACTGATTTTGATACCATGCAGGATCAAGACTTCAATTAGTTTCACTGATGTAATCTACATGCTCATTTCCAGGGGTGGTGGAGCAAAAAAAAATTGCTCACAGAAATTCACTTCTGTGAGCCAGTCATGGACAACATCCATCCATCACAATACGAGGTATTTAAAGCCTTAGAAACAAATGGCAGAATATATAATACTACAAAAATGTACTGGTAAACTTTAATGCTGTAATGCTGTAAATGCTGATTTATTTCCACAGAGAGCAAATTCAATATAAACTGTAATTCATTAAGTAAATGCAAGCCTATATGAATGACAACTTCCCAAAATACACAAGATACAGCCAATAAAAAAAGAAAACAAAAGAAAAACACTACTAAATCAGAAGATTACAGACATATCAGTTCTAGCTCAATCTCTACTCCCAACTCCCAATCACATCAGCAGGGCTTGCAGAATTTCCCATTTACATCCCACAGACTCAATCCCACAGAAGCAATCTATGTGATTTCACAAAGAGGAGGGACAGCTGATTGTCTGGAAGATAGGTAGGAAGAGACCCTCTATTACATAATGAAATAGCAGTAGTAATAATAATAATAGCACTCCTCTAAGCTTCCTTAGAGATTTTGTTTAATTGGATGGTATAGATCCAATTCTGACTCTGGAGATACTGCTATAGCTACAACATTTTTATTTGGCATAATACAAAAGCAGTTTACCAAAACCCAGACTTAGTGTGTTTGCAAAGGTTGTTTAATGAATGTAACAGAGAACAGTGAAGATGAGTGCTTCATTCTGCAAGGCCACCAAATGACTTGCTAGGTCATGCTAGTATAAGCTGCTTGGCAATTCCAGTTTGCTCCTGAAATACTTAAATCAGTTGGATAAAATCATCCAGTTCTTCTTTTTGCCTACAAAGTAACTACCATCTATAGAATTATGGTATTTTTGACTTGGTATTTAATTCCAAACTGAGAAGAAGCCCCAAAAGAAATGGTTCTGCTTGCAACTGAAGAGGAATAACAAAACATCTAATCTTTCCCTCAGCATTTACCCCAGAATTCTGCCCTGCCTATGTACATAGTGGGAAAAACTACTTGAAACTACTAACAGCACAAGAAAGAAATTTTTGATATGGACATAACTGGCAAGATTTCTTAATTAAAAATATGACAGGAATTAATTTTGTCAAAACAAAAAGTATCTTTAATGAAGCTATCTACACTGGAAATTCACTTATTATTTAGTGAACAATTTGTTATGGAGACTTCATACTCCTGTCTTCCAACTGACACATTTTTTTATATCCAGAATGTTTTTCTCTTTCTTTGAATATATCCTGTCAGGCAGGACTTACATACAAAACAAAATTAATTTGGTTGAATCTCTAATTTGATTCTGTTGATAAAAAACAAGTGCTGTCAAATGATTCAAACCATTCTGTCAACAGAACATCCCTGGCTACTTCCAGATCTTTTCTGCAGATGCAATTTGCAAAAGAATATCTTCCCTTGAAAACTAATTTTTAATTTAAAGGTGTATATAGTTCAAGAGCTTTATCCCCTGAAGTGCTGAATGTCTTTGTAAACACCTTCAACTCCCTCTGAAGGCACAAATGTGAGGGGAGTTGTGTGTTTTGCAGATTTATATTCCAAACCATCAGATGCATTACAATTTGTTCTGTCACGCACTGTCTCAGTCTGTCTCCAGCATTTCTAACTTCCACTACTATAGATCCTAGAAAGGGGTTTCTCAGACAAAATAAACGCTGGTTATTTATCCATGGCATTAAAACATAAAATTATCTCATTTGTAAATCTAGCTTTATCTATCCCAAATTTCGTAAGAACTCAGCATTCTTGTAATATTTCATAGGCACCCTTTAACTTCCCTAGCAAATTGCTGTTCAAGAGAATTAGCTTTGGGCAAAGCAGCAATTCTTTGGCATTTTACTATGATAAAATAATTTCACAGAAAGGCACTTGCAGTATATTTGGTGGAAACATTTTTTTCAATTTGGCTTTCATTTCTGAATCAGGAATTCATATTTAAGATTGAAAATGATAGCCACGATCATGTTACAGTCATTTCACAAAGTCTGATTGTAATACTGAAACTGGTAAACTTCTTACAGAGGAAGAGTCTGAAAAATGAAATAAATTCACACCTGCTTATGCACAGCTATAGTGCTTGTTCAAGACACTCTCATTCAGGATCTCAATTTCTTTTTTTTTTTTTAATGGTAAAGGGGGTAAGTTTGAAGGAAATATAAATATGAATATTGATTGCACTGTGCATTGAAAACCTCTGCATTTGCAAGGGCTCCAAGGTTCTTTTTTAACTTTATTTATGCCTACAGCACTTCCTTTTTGGCACAAATATAAGTATATAGGATACACATGCACCTTACATAGTTTCTAAAATTATTGTTCAGTGAGTTACAGCTGAATGCTGTGCTGTTTTTTCACTGTTCCTTCTTTGGCTTCAAGTACAGCAAATATAGCTTAATGCTGGCCCTGAAAGGACAATACATTACCCTCCAATAGCAATTAAACTGTTGAATTATAAGCGGTCAATTCTCATTGCCAGGTATTATTTTTCTTGGTTAAGAACAAAAGGCTTTTCTACACTGTATGATAAAGTCACATACAGCTGTGTGCATATACACAATAGCAGAGTACTGTGTGCTTACCACCACAGAGACTAGATTATCAAGTCATTCTCAAATTCCAAAGCCATTTACAAGGAAAGAAAAATTAATTTCAAAGGCGTCTTTTCTCTGAACCTGTGTACAATATGGACTCTAGATATCCTGTTAACAACCAAAAAACCTAGTGGTGTTTTCTTTGTTTTTTTCTATATGATTGGGTTTTGTTTTAAGATATATTTTTTGTTGTTTCTTACACATTATAATAATATAATTTTAAGATCAGCTGATCTGTGCACTTAATTTAGCTATATCTCAGCATAGCACAGAACACATTTTCACTGGGGAAGAAAAGGACAACTCTATTGATCATGAAATATTGCTAGTTTAACACTTCAGGCAGAATTCGGACAGACAATATATATACTCCTAGTTTCACAAAACAAAGATATCTCACACAATTCAGAAGTTTTCTTCAGGGTTTTATCAAATCCCTCCATCCTCAATAGGGCTCTACACACCTATTGTCAGCAGATGATGTTAAGGCTCAGAAGAGAAATATACACCCCTTCACAAAATGCCCATTCACTTTTATGTTCTGCCTGCGAGGCGAAATAGGGGAAAGTAAATGCTCCACAGAAGACAGTTGTGCTGTTTTCTTTATCCTCATCAAACCTTAGAAAGAGAAGAAAGTAATACATAGGAAATCTGTCAGGAATTCTCCAAGGTGAAATTGTGGCTAAAGATAAAATTCTTACACCACTTAAACCATCCTCTGCTTCTGGCCTACTTCTGAGAAGCTCAATGACTGTTGCAGTGGTGTCTATAATATTACAGGTTAAATGTAACAAAACCAGAAACAGTGAAATTTCTTCCACCTTTATCTTTTTATTTCAAGATTACTTAGGAAGTTGTTTCAACTCTTTAAACGTATCAAATGTTCAATTCTTTGGTCACCAGTAACTTGCAGTTTTCATCTCTTCAGCCAATTCACTAAATATTCTCCAAGAAGTTATTAAAAATATTTTTTTATTTTATTCAGGCTTAGAATTCTTTGCTCTGTCCCTTCTCCCCCTATTTCAGCTATTAAATATGTTAATAGTTAATATGTTAAATGTTAATATGCCAGACATAACATAATTTGCAATATTCAGTAAAGTTAGTGCCATGGCTGTGCCTCAAGTCCCTTCTTGCACAGCCACATTTGTAACTGTGACACCTCCTTCACAGACCAAGGACTACACCTACAAAGGGCTTCAATTTAAATATAAGGGATTAAAAATCGCAAGCATTTCAGTAACAGATTCACAAAATACCAGTCAAGGTTTCTCTTCTTTTTTGAATTGAAGGTTTCTCTTATTTTTTTAATTGCTTGAAGCTTATTTTCCCCTCAGTTCTGGGATGCAGAGAAGAGCAAGAAAAAGTAACCTCTCTATTCCTGCAGAGATCCCACACTAACAGAGACAGCTTCAAGGGTTCTGTCAGACTTCAAAAGCTGTAAGTGTATCTCAAAGAAATATCAATGAGTTTACAATTTCAGACCTCAACACCGGAACATGTTAACCCAGTATACAGGAGGTGATCTCACTGGTCAGAGACTGAAGCCATTTATAAGCCAAAAAGCACTGTCAGGGAGTTATGAGTCTTATTTACCCTACAACCAAAATTAGTTCTATTCACTGTGGGAATAGAAGTATTTAATTAAAGTGATGGAAAAAACAAGCACAAGAGTTTTGATTCTCCAAGATACTGAAACTTTGGCCATTTTTGTTCAAGTTGGGTTTGAAACATGCATCATTACTGTCACTGGATCACAGGACTAATTGGTGTTTTCCACATATTTACAATAGTTTACACATTGAGGTATTAAAAAGACACCTATCACTGTAAAATAAAGGGAAAGCAGTGAAGCAGAACAGAAGCCTAAAAGAAACATTAAGTTCATTTTACAACATATCAAATCTTTACTTACTATAACGATTAGCTGTATCTGACTTTAAGTCACTTTTTAATCCAGAATACCAAAACCGTAACATTTAATATAATTTCTAATCATAGAGTGACTTCACATCATATATAACAACATATTTCATGCTCTGTAGAGTAAAAAATGTAGGTTAGGACCCACAGGCTATAGTCTAGCTATGCTGCTGTTAGTTTAACATATTATTCTTTGGGGAAAATAATAAAACAATTTAATTTCACACACAAGCCAATGATCTTCAAACATTCTAAAAGGAGACAGATAGCTAACTTATGTGAAAGTCACCCTACTAGATGTAAAAATTTCTCGGTAAGAAAGCAAATTAAAAGTTTTGCCTTGCTTATAAGTGAAAGGCATGAGAACGGATCAGGAGAACCATAATTACTGTTAAAAGCAGTCAGCTCATCCACCTGTACATTTTAAATATACACACCTCCATTCTGCTCTGCACTCAACTGATTTAAATGAATGGCTCCTGAAGAATAACAAGGCTTATCATTATCTCTCTATCTAAATCATCTTTTCTTCTTTTAGGGATCTTTGACTCCAGCACTCATGCTCTGTATTCATTTACCAAGTCAAATACTTAAAGTTAAGAGACTGACTTAAATAGAGGGGGAAGCAGCAAAATTAGAAAGTCCTGACACCATTCAGTTTACTGGTTTAGTGTACACATGATTGTTCCACTGTCCATGTGTATGTGGGACAAATGGCATTTTAAAAATGTTGGAAATGTCATGAATGTTGGGAACAAGCTCTGCCTACTTGTTTGTGGTCTCAGCTCTCTGTCAAAGCTCTCGATACGCACAGCAGCATTTGAGCATGGGTCAGTCTGTACAACTCTGCCCTTTCAGGAAAATACTCATTCCTTCAAAAAACTTTCTCCCAGGAAACTAGTGATGTGGTAGGCAAATCAGCAAGCCCTGTACTATGTAACAAGCTCTGACAGGAAGGATGATGTTCTATCTTACAGCACACAGTTTTATCATTAATTCTCCAGGGATGAAAGCTCAAGGGAGAAAACACGAAGAAGAGGAAGGTTTTCATAAGAATTAACATTGGGACCTGCCTCTAAAGTTCTGGTTTATGTTCTTCTCTCTCTACAATTTGTATATAGATACACAGAATATGTCTTGCAGCTGTGCAGATCTCAGCAAGTAAAGGTGTACCTATCACAGAGTTGCAGGACAAATCATGCTATGCTAGGGAAAATTATTTTAAAGGTTTATTTTACACTGTTTACACACATCCTGTTTACACGCAATACTAATAATAAGCAATGTATCATTATTTAATCAGCATTAGCCCTCTACACTGCAAGAACAGTATATATAGGATCTATTCTATTACACCAATAGGGAAAGGTGGCAAATAACATTTGGAGGTCTATTAGTATGTAACATCCCCAATACTGTTTGTGCAAAACTACTTTAATCACGAGTCACAGTCATATACGCAAATTACAGTTTTCTGCAACCCTTCTGGCCATCCCATAAATTATGTCTGCAAAAGATCCAAGATCTCTATACTTTCACCTAGCACAGCAAGGAATATTCTTAAGTAAGATTCCCAAAACACTACCATATGAGGAGCAATAAATGGACCCATCGTGGCAAAGCCTCTCTGGACATAATCTAATAGTTCACCGATGTCCTGGGTTCAGCAGTAGCAGTCATTTTTCTCCTCCTTAGTAGCTGCAGCACTGTGTTTTTGACTTTCAGCCTGGGAACAGCACTGATAACACCAATGTTTTTAGTTGTTGCTCAGTAATGTTTACTCTGACCAAGGACTTTCCGATTCTCATGCTCTGCCAGGGAGGAGGGGAAGCTGGGAGGAAGCAGAGACAGGACACCTGCCCCAAACTAGCCGAAGAGGTATTCCATACCACAGCACATCATGCCCACTATATAAACTGGGGGCAGTTACCCACAAGGGCTAGATCACTGCTCAGGTCAAGGCTGGGTATTAGTCGGTTGGTGGTGAGCAGTTGTATTCTGTTCCCTAGTTATTTCCCTTATCATTATTATTATTGGTGGTAGCAGCAGTGGTTTGTGTTATACCTTAGTTACTGGACTGTTGTTATCTCAACCTGTGGGAGTTGCATTCTTTCAATTCTCCCTCCCATCCCTCCAGGAGCAGAGGAAAAGAAGGGGGGGAATGAATGAGAGACTACATGGTTAAATTCAGGAATAAGGTTCATTCATTATGAAGCTGAAACATGCCCTTTGAGAAGACAATCTGTTGTGCCTCAACAGAGCCATTTGAGACTTGCCAAGAAGTTATGGACAAATTAGTTGCAGACTCTTACCTAAATCAGTAAAACCGACACAAAATACATCACACAAACTTGCAGCTACACCATTTACTAGGTAAGTTTCTTTTTGGCCTTGAAAAGTCTGTTTGTCAATCTTTCCTTCTTCCTAACAACCAAAGATACTTAGAAACAAGTGACGGATTATGGCAGAACTATGCCTGTCTTCACATGGGTCATGTGAAGCCGCACAATAGCAATCAGCTCAGAAAGATGGGGTTTTAAGAAAATTTTTATTATTGAATATGTATTCAGACCCTGATTCATATTTCTCACCTGAATCAAGCAGCAGACACTGCAATCTAGCTAACCCATCTCTTGCTGAATGTTCAATTTAATCATCAGGCTACATACGGGTGAGAAAACCCTCTTCAAAGACCTTACACCAGCTTTAATTTCTAATGACAAAATTAGCAAAGAAATTTGAGAAATACATAGTGAGTATAATTAAAGAGGTCAGCTTGACTACACAGATTAAAAATTAGGTAGTTGTTCTGTAATGGTAACATTTGTGGTCAGTGTTTTCCCACCAATAATGAGAAATTATCTATTAGATTTTCTCACTAGAGATGTGTATAAAAACATCTGGCTACCAATGAGCAACTCTCAATTTGATAAATCATGATTTTACATCTAGAATAGGAGGTTGTTTATGATTTTGTATATGCTTCCTCCTTTTGTAACTCCATGTGTAAACTCTTGCGCTAGAATTTCATTTAAACCTCAAAAGGTTAGGGCTGATTTTGATCTTAAACTAACAGCAATGCAGATCACAACTGAAAAACATAAGAGCATGGTGAGTGCAAGTAATAAATGCACTGAACACATCCACAGTAGTGAAAATACCCCCTCTATTTGACTTTACATTAGGGCTCATGTGCCAACTAAATTCCCATGTTTCTAAGAGATCCCCAAGGAAGGAGAGAGAAAGAGAAAGGAACATGGTCAAAAAAAAAACAGATAGTCACAACTCCTCTTTTTCTTCAGTTAAATTTAGATATCTTGTCTGTGATTCAAAACTTGGGTGTTGCAAGTGCCAGGCAGTACGGGCTGGCTACTTATGGGACCATGTAATTTGAAATACGAATGGTTTCCCTTTGCACTGTTCAGCCAAAGACTGCAGTACATTCTGGAAAGCGGAAGAAACATACTGCTATTTGGCCATTAAAACAAACAAGCTTCCCAATCTATCCAACTCAGTAATTTAAAGCCCCTTCATTACAGCAGTGCCTTTTAAAAAGTAATAATTTTATGAGTGCTTCTAGTTCAACTATTAGGTTTGTCTTTTCTTCCAATTAAATTTACTCACTTATAAGGAAGAGATGAGCCTATGTGAAACTGAAATTGTCCTCATCCTAAGAACATTATTTCAGTTCTTTACAGAGAGTGCATTTTAACAAGAAAAATCTGCTCATGTGAAGATAAAACGCAACACCAGGGCAGCACGAACACACGCAAGGTCACTGTTCTTGAAAGATTCAGCCAGAGCACTGCAAATTATTTGTTTAATGTGCAAACTGCTGAGTTGCTAATGGTGAAATTCTTAACACTTTTAAGCACTGCAGAAGTAGATGTCCAGCTTCCTGTGTCCACAAGCTGCAGTCAGATCCTCATACCCTTAAAACTTTTAGCTGCATACACTTCAGTACTCAAAACACACCAATGCCAATTCAGCTACTGCTGAACCCAGGACATTCGGCCATTTTCAGAAAGAGCAAATTTTAAGAAAGGTTAAAGCCTCAACTCATAAAAGAATGAATGCCTGAGGTGCTGCTTTCATTTGGAAAGCCTAAAGAATGCAACCCTTACAATTACAGGCTGGGTGACCATGCTTTTACAAGTAACAGGTTGTACAGATATCAAGCCCATTTTAAAACTCCAAGCCTTTCCCTGCTGTTCATACTAACAAAAGTACCTTAAAAATATATGAAATGTAGCTGAGAAAAAAACCCTGTACTTCCCCTACTTCTATTAGTCTTGCTTTCAGTCTTAAATTACACCAACCCCAATTTAAATGCTTTTTTTTACATTTAAAAACGATAATCATATTTGTTTCCTAATACAGGTGCACTTTTCACAATCTGTATTGCACTCAGTACTTGGACACAAACACATTTGCTCAAAATAGCATCAATTATGTATATGTATTTATTTAATATGCTGAACACAGTTAAATTCACAGAATAATTTGCTAAAAGGATAATCACACCAGAGCTCAAAAAATTAATGGTTACTATTGTAAGATCTGACAGCATAAATAGTAAGGAGTGCTTTTAGGAGCAAAAGTATTTTTTTAATGACTACTTCCAATGTTAGTGAAGCTCCATATATATTCTGTAAAGGACACAACTTTTTTACCAGTATTTCTCAAAGCCAGATTAAGCTCATTTTACAACAAAGGATGCCAATATGAAGGACATTATCCGACCCAGAAAATTTCATGTCACCAGTGAGTAACAAAGACAGTAACATAACCCAGTTCTTCTGAACTTTAAGCTCCAATTTAAAATAGCTGTTTACCTCTCATGAACATTAATGGGAGAGGAAAAAAAAAAACAACCAAAACCAAAACCAAAACAAAAAAACAAAAAAAAAAAAAAACCAACCAAAATCAAGCATTAAGAATGTAGGCAATAGCAAATAGAAGAATTCAACTTCTCTAAGAGGAAAAAAGAAAAATCTTCTTTCTTGACCAAAGATCAGATTTTATTCACTGTATTTTATTTCTAACATACAGAAGTTTGTCTGCATCCATCAAATAAATACCATATATAATTGTAGAAAAGGTTCAAGATTCGGATTTGCATCAAGATATGGAATTGCAAACAGTCAAATGGACCAATCAAGTGGCCCCTAGCCTTGTAAAAAACAGAAAACTATAGGGCAGACAACCCTATATTTTAGATAGTCTACATAATAACAATTAGACAGATGTCAGTAATTCAAGTCTTAAGGCAGTACTAGAAAATGAATTGATAAGTTGATATACATCAAAATTGTTCTTTCTGAACATGTTAGAATCAAAATACCAGGGAGGTGGAGATGAGTCATAGACAGAAAACTTTACTTTGGTGTTGCCTGAAAGCTAACAGCAGATTTAGCTGTTGATATAAACAGTAAAGATCTGCTGACTGTAGCAGTTTTGTCTATATTCATTATATGATATGTCTATGTAATTACAATCTAATATTATCCAAATAACTATTTTTATAAGCAGACACTGTGATTCATAGTCTCAGTTCCTTTCCTCTCTTATTTATAGGATCTAGTTATTCTAGCTAGCAAAGAAAAAGCAGACTGACAATCAGTTATTCCAAACTGTTCCAATTATGTAGTTGCTTGATTTCAAGCATGAATAGTTTGAATATGATATAAGAAAAGCGCTGGAATGGAAATAGCTGTTGACAGGCTCCCACCTATGGGAAATAGGAAACATATCTACTGGTTTAGGATATTGTTATGAAACAGCCACTCAAGTCTCCAGACTCTCTTTCAGGATTCCAGGGAAATACTAGAAGGCTCAAACTTTCTTTTCTCCAGGGTGTTTAATAGAAGAAATTCATTCAAATTCAAACACTCCAATAAACAAGCAGACAAGCACTGTTAGTTACAAGTCCTCAAGGTACTACAAACCAGGCAAATGTTTAGTATATCTCAAAACTATTAGATTAAGCTCTGCATAGATGCATTCTTCATTGTAATGTCATGCTTAATTTTTTCTTGCAGTGCTATTAATACCTTTAAAGAATACATGCCCTAGAAAATTGTTATACAATAATCATTATCAAATATTTGTCATTAAAATCTGGTGTGGCTCTCAAATAATAGCTGAACTTTAGCTATATTACCTTACACCATCTATTACTCCATATGCTTACAACCAATATTCAATTAAGCAGCTATGTACCGAACAAGTACATGGAAACATATTTCCTTTAACAGAAACTGGGTAACTGTTAGGTATGTTTGCAGACAAAGGCTTCCCTTTAGTTGCAAGGCAAACATACTAAAAGGCATCCATCAAATAAGTACCTGTCAGCAGGTGTTTGGCTGTACTGAAATATGTCAAAATCTCTAAGACACTTACTTCTAAGTCAAATTTTACTAAGCATAAATTATAATTAATTTGTTCATTGGCCAGAACTTTAATTTTTGTTTACCAATTTGAAGTGCAAAACACTAAATATTTATTCTTCATCTCCATATTAGAAATGAAGAGCAAGATGATGTTTCAGTTTCCTTAAAACTGAGACATCTGAAACAGCCAAAAGCACTCAAAGCAGCAGTCAAAGAAACCATCCTGTAGAAATGCATTTGAAGTACCTTCAGTGTTTTTTCATAATAGACCCCAGCTGTGGGCTGCTTGAGAACTACACATAACACTTTTTAACCTTGCAATAGAAACATTTAAGGGTAATGATACTTTCTGCCCATCAGATCACTCTACTTGTGAAGAAAGTAGACTAAAAAGTGTTTACTGCTGCCACGACCTTTTTTACTTCTTTAATCACAGTAATGCCAGCAACAAAACAGAGGAACCCCTTGAAAGGAGCTGCGATTACACATCCCCTCTCCAGGGTGCATGTGAGGCAGACACTGCAAGGGCAAAGCCAGGTAGGCAGAGACAGATCTGCAACACAGTAGAGACTCTTCAGAGACAGTGTGCAAAGGAACTTAGAGCAGATGCACAGGCAGACCACAAAAGTGATGGAAAGAAATTCTCTTTAAGACTAAAAGCATATGCAATTCACATGAGCACTGAACATGACAAGCCTGGAAAACTGGCAAGTAGGGAGATACTTAAAAAAGTATTTTTTCTTTTCCCCTCAACCTTTTACATTTCTTTAGACACTATAAAATTTACAGTTCAAGTTTGAATCTTCATAAACCTCAGTCCTTGAAAGCAAAAACCTTTTGGCATCTTTAGGGAGCTGGAAACAAGGAAACTCTTCAGTTCAACACGCTCTAATTTCTAACTTCCCCACTCATAACAGCTATGACACTGGATAATCAACTACTACATTTTGAGTGCAAATATGCCTTCACCTTCTCATCTAAACTTGCTCACTCTAAAGGACAGTTTACCTACAGCCATCACTTCTGCAATACCCAGACAGAAACTAAACAAAACCAAAAGTTTTTTTAAAAAAAGGAAAACAAACAAACAATAATAATAATAAACAAACAACAACAACAAAAAAAAAACAACCCACAAAATACAGCAATAGATCTCAAAAAAGCATTCACAGCTACTAAAAAGAAGAGCTCTAACCCTGATGACAAAAGTGGGCCATCAACACAGTAGATCATTCTTTGTACAATGTCATTGCAGCCACTGATGCATTTCAAACATCTGAACTCCAATTTTGTTCCATGTCCTCCCAAGCAAACAGTGCAGCAGAGCCACTGCTCACAGTGTCAGTGTTCTCACACTGCCAGGTCAGCTGAAATTCTCAGGGAAGCTGTATCTGAAAATTGCCCACCCCTCTCAACTTCACAGCACACCCTGAAAATAAACATGCTAACCTTAACTGTGGCCATTCTCTATATTCAGATCTCCAGAGCCTGTGGAATAGCAACTTCTGCTTTCCTAAACCACGTGTGAAGCGCAAAAACATAGCAAAATGCAGAAGTCTGGAAATACACAGCTGGTTGTTTACTCATGCGTGAAGTGGCCTAACTGGAAGTTGGTACATAACAGGCTAAATGAGCAACAAAATCTCTTCTGAAAATACAAAACGATGTGGGTGGAGAGACAGGAACTGAGAATTTGTCCACACATAAGTATCATTTAAGATATATATTTTTAATTTCTGTTCAAAGGGTCTTACTACTCTGAAGGGGAAAAAATTTGAAGTAGTGTTATCCTGCTTTTTGCCACACCAGAGGCACAGTCCTCTGCCTGCATGACCTTAGAATCATAGAATCAATTAGGTTAGAAATGACCTTTAAGATCATCAAGTCCAACCATCACCCCAACACTTCCAAGACAATCACTAATCCATATCACTAAGGGCCTTGTCTACACATTTTTTGAACACTTCCAGAGACAGTGACTCCTTCACCTCCCTCTGCAGGCTGTTCCAATGCCTGACCACACTCTTGGGTGAAGAAACTGTTCCTAATATCCAATCTAAACCTCCCTTGGTGTAGCTTGAGGCTGTTTCCTCTTGTCCTCCCACTTGGGAGAAGAGATCCAGCCCCACCTCACTACAACCTCCTTTCAGGTAGTTGTAGAGAGTGATAAGGCTCCCCCTGATCCTTCTCTTCTCCAGTCTAAACACCCCTCAACCATTCCCCATCACCCTTGTGCTCCAGACCCTTCACCAGCTCCACTGCCCTTCACTGGCCCCGCTCCAGCACCCCAATGTCTCTCTTGTAGTGAGGGGCCCAGAGCCGAACACAGAATTCCAGGTGCGGCCTCACTAGTGCCCAGTACAGGGTGACAATCACTTCCCTGGCCCTGCTGCCACACTATTTCTGATACAGACCAGGATGTAGGAGGAGGAGTTCCCCACTGCAGGTCCAGGGAAGGCCATCACAGCACTGTCACATCAACTGTCGGAGCTGGCAGGTTGACTATGGTACTCCTTTTGTCTCTTTTGCAGGGACTTTTTAAGGAACTTTCCATCTTCCCTGCCAGTGAGAAGAATAGGAGCTAAGAAACCACCCAACTGCAGTAAGAACAAAAGGAATTAAAAGGAATGAGAATACAAATTAATGTGCATAGACATTAACAGCTGAAACAGGCATTAAGAAAATGACTCTGTAATCAGTAGGATATCTGGCTAATAATAAATATTTTTACTATGCTACCAATTACAGAGCACCTCTGCTGATGTTTCTTCTCAGTTGCTCATTTTTTACTCTCCAACTGTACAATATCTGGCACAATGGGGCTCTGATCTCGGTTGGAGCCTCTCTGCACTCTCATCACAGTAATCTAAAAAATGGTGACAGGAGCCCTCTCTGTATCAGTAAAGAATATGTATGTGTGTGTGTATATATATATACACATATATATATTTATGTTCCATTTCCCTGAACCTTGGTGACCTCCTCACCTTGATTTCTTAAAAAAAAAAAAAAAAAAAAAGTTTTAATGTTAATTTATGTGATCTATCACTAGACATATAAAATAAACCCTGTAGTCCACAAAGGTGATATTATCAGATATCCTGTAATGTGCTTTACGGTAAACTCTAAGAAAAAAGCAATTAAAACCAGTTCATGAAACANAAATGTGGTTCTTCATGAACAAACCCCAGTTATTATTTACACTTAAAAGGCTGAATCCAAAGCTCTCAAAGTATCAGTGAAAAGGACTGTTACAATACATCAATGAGGTGCACCAAGAACGAAGCATTTTTGGCAGGTGAATGAACTTAAACAGAATGCTTTTCCAAATATTATCAGTAGGACAGACGGAACCATGAAACTGTCTCTATTTTCAAGGGAAAAAACCACACACATGGAAGTTTTGCTTTTAACTATCTCTCATCCTCTGCCTCATTAAAAATATATATTCAATAAATGAAAAAAGCTTTCCACATATAAAATCAAGTGATTAGATGAGCAGTAAATATTATACTGATTAATATTTCTGATGCAGTGGTTTTGATTTACAGGTTCCATACAAGATTGTTTTAAAAATTCCAGCTGACATACATTGTTATATCATATCAGTGAGTTTTTTCACTAAAAAGTTGGATTGACGTAATGAATTCATAAGCGCAACGGTGAGTTAAACTTCTCTGGATTTTGATCTTAAGTCATCAAGCCAAGCACCCATTTACAGCCAGAGAAAATGTTTGTAAATAATATAAAAATGCAAAAACATTCTTTACATCAACCCTCTATTTTTATTAGGTGAATATTTATGCATTTGTATGAGGAGGAAATTCTATAAAGAATGGATGGGTTTATGCCAAGTACAGTGTGGTATCATATTCCAGGATGTGCTGCCCATTGCCTGAATCTTATGTATTAAGCAAGAATTGGAGCTAATTCAGTATAACTCTGAGCTGTGGTGTTCTGTGTCCATGTCATTCATGGATCTAAACAGTCCATCTGTTTAGTTGACAAATACTCAGAATACAAAAGTACTGTGCAAGAATTTGCTCACTGACACCAGCTGGGAACCAGATCTAGACTCAGAAGAGAAAACTAGAAATTAAAGAGGTAAATATTGATCAAATATATCCAAAATCCCAACAGTGGGGGCTTGCCACCATTGAGCCTAATGAAGCACCAAATGAGCTTGAAGACCAGCAAAGCTACATACCTGGCAGACTATACTGGGCAGGGATTTTTCCTAGAGCTCCATGTTTACTTTTACACGCAGTGCTTAGCCCAGGTACTCACAGACTACCATGACATATGCAATTGCTACAATCAGTCCCCAGCAAACAAAACTTCCTAGCAGCAGTGCTGTGACACTGAAGATCAGCTGATGGTGCTGGCTTTTAGACCACCTCACAGCTAAAACTAGAAGCAGACTAGAGAAAGGAAGAATGACAGAGCCTCAGAACAATATGCTCATAAACACTGCCATAACGAAGTAGTAACATGCGTTGACTCATTGGTCACAGCCGAACCAAACACACAGCACCCCATTTCTCCTTCCTCAAATGAGTCTAACTCTTGTTGCTGGTTTCCGAAACCCTAATTCTATGATTTTGCTGGTCAAAGTTTTTATCTTTTTAAAATTTCAGGCAGAGCCCAAATCCAACTGAAGTAATTTGTTATCCACAAAGACTTGCTCATGTCTTGAATAACCCCCTTCTGGACAGTTAATTCATTTTACATGACACTGTTCTGAAGCAACACCAAGTGAATTATATTGCATCCTAATATTTGCTGGACTGAAGAAAACTGGCTGCTTGAGTTAAAGAGGAGATAATGACACAGGAGAAGAACCTATGCTTCCGGAATAAAAGTCAAAAACTCAGGACCTAACAGTGTCTGAAATCCAACACTGGAGTTAAGAAGCTGAAGTACAAAATACCGTAAATGAGATTTTCTCTTGCCATTCTATAGAAGTGTTTCTTATTTTGCAGAGATTCATATTTCTCTTGTTCTGCCTAAACAAAAAAGAACATTTTAGCATGTCTCTTCATAGATTTAGGTGTCATCCAGCCCTGGAATGGACAGACTCTAAAGGAAAACATCTTTTTCAATGTGTTTTAGTGGAAACATGGAGAGAAACATAATGCTGTGCTTTGAACCAAACTTCTATGCCAATTTGCAGGAATAGAGCTGAGATGAGGAAAACGTAGCATCATCAATCTGGCCAACACTAGGGGCACAAAGCAGATCTGATTTTTGGATTATGGTAGAGTAACCTGATGTCACAGTTTAAACCCAGCCATGCACCTCGTTCACTCACTCAACCCTCCTTTCTTGCCCTCCCCCTGCTTCCAGAGGGATGGGGAGGAGAATCAAAAGAACGCAGCTCCCACAGGTTGAGATAAGAACAGTTTAGTAACTAAGGTATAACAGAAATCACTACTGCTACCACCAATAATAATGATAAAGGAAATAGCAAGGGAAGAGAATACAGCATCTCAGCAACCACCGACAGAAAACTCACGACACCGCACCCCCACCAGGCACTGACTGAATACCTCCTCCAACTTCCAGAGCACTCGCCCTCCCAGGTAACNCACCAATAATAATGATAAAGGAAATAGCAAGGGAAGAGAATACAGCATCTCAGCAACCACCGACAGAAAACTCACGACACCGCACCCCCACCAGGCACTGACTGAATACCTCCTCCAACTTCCAGAGCACTCGCCCTCCCAGGTAACTCTCAGTTACCGCCTGGGCATGACATGCTGTGATATGGAATACCTCTTTGGCTAGTTTGGATCACATGTCCTGTCCCTGCTTCCTCCCAGCCTCCCCTCCTCCCCGGCAGAGCATGAGGCTCACTAAGTTTTTGCTCAGGTAAAATATTCAAGCAGTAACTAAAAACATTCCTGTTGTCAATTTTGTTCCCAACTGAAAATCAAAACACAGCTGCACCAGCTACTATGAAGGAGAAAAAATGACTGCTACTGCTAAACCCAGGACACCTGACAATAAAATCCAGAAGAGGAATCTTTAATATGGTAACTGAAATCTCTGTGTTTAATGTATTAAGACAATAGCCACACATACGTCACTGATTTCTCATGCAGTAAAAGGCATGTCGGTTAGTTGATCAATTCGGAAAAATATTAGCAATGTAACTGTGAAAAAATAAATATATTCCAAATACAAGCATTCAGACACTGATTTCCTGTTACAAAGGTACAGATATGAATTTAATAGTCAAGAATAACATACTCCAAATTATTTGTCAAAGCCTTCTCCAATAAGTGGATGCTGGATCAGAACACCTAAAAGCCTCACTTCCTACTTATCTACTGGTAAGGTCTGAAGGTTAATTCCACAGGACACGCAACCCTTACTATGGAGTGCTCTGGTGTGCACTCTCTGAGAGCCTGTCCATTTTGCACAACCAAGTCCATAAAATTTTGCCTCTTTAAAAAAGAAAAAAGAAAAAAACAAACAAAACAACAAATTAAAACAAACAAAAAGAAAAACCAAAAAACAAAAGCCACAGTTTCATAACATCCTCTAAATGCAAAGCCTGCAAACTCAAACTGCTGCATAGATGCAGAGTAAATACACATTATAAAATAGTATTTGTTAACAAAAGAGTAATACAAATAAATCTAAACTTACTCAGTTTAGTGACCATTTACTGTACTGGAAATCAGAACTCAAAACTCCTATGTTTTGAACGTGAGGATCCTAATCAGGCTTTAAATTGCTCAAAACCCTTACAGAAACATAGAATGGTTAGAGCTGGAAAGTACCTTAAGATCATCTAGTTTCAACCCTCTACCATGGGCAGGAACACTTTGCGCTGAGACCAGGTTGCTTCCAGTCCCATCCAACCTAGCCTTTAACACTTCCAGGGATAGGGCAGCCACAGCTTCTCTGGTCAACTTGTGCCAGCAACTCACCACCCTGACAGTAAAGAACTTCTTCCTTATACCTAACCTGAATCTCACCTGATTAGGTTTAAACTCATTACCCCTTGCCCTATCACTATAGCCCCTGATGAAGAGTCCCTCCCCAGCATCCCTATAGGCCCCCTTCAGATACTGGAAGGCTGCTATCAGGTCTCCACGCAGCCTTCTCTTCCCCAGGCTAAACAGCCCCAACTTTCACAGCCTACCTTCATAAGGGAGATGCTCCAGCCCCCTGATCATCCTCATGGCCCTTATCTGGACTTGTTCCAACAACTCCATATCTTTTTTATGTTGAAGACATCAAAACTGTACACAGTACTCCAAGTACATGTCATGAGGCAAGAGTAGAAGGGCAGGATCATCTCCTTCAACCTGCTGGTCACATTCTTTTTGATACAGCCCAGGATATAGTTGGTTTCTGGGCTGCAAATGCACACTGCCAGCTCACATTTTGCCAAACATAAATATCAATCTTTACATCAAAAGCTACTTGCTAACAATTCAGGTAAGCCTTTTAATTTTGTGGATGGTAGCTTTAACATCTGCATTCTAGGTACCTCACAACAGTACAAGGAGTAACATTGCCACCAGTGGAAATTTTTATATGAATATCTTTTCTATTGGAAGAGAAAATGCTTTCTGTCTTCCACAAATGTCCTTTAACTAACAATTTTAAGCATATGTTAAAATAATTTTTCCTCTAATGTTTGAAACTTCTGTGTTGATCATGTTAATCACATCTCTACCACTTCTTTCAATTTTGGTTCCTTCTTCCAATAGCAGATATTTTCTTTGATATGTTATTGAAGTGTAGCACAGAAAAAAAACAATCCATGTATCAACACATGGAACATTTTGTAATATTTCTTTCCTATCTTCTGTATTGATTTTTGCATTTAGTGACTTATTTATTATTTCAACAAATGGCTTACTGATAAATTGGCTGAGTATATGTGAAGATCAAATCAAGAAATTTATTTCTATGTTATTAACACTGAGTTTAAGATCCTTTTTTTCTTTATAGAAATACCTAAAAATCATTATTAGATAGACAGTAAGATAAATTCTATATAAATGCTACATAAATTACGAACACACAAATCTAATAAGCATGTAGATCTTATATGTGATAATCCTCTGAATTCATTGTAAGTTGCTGGTGCTCAAACATCTTGCTTTCTTTCACAGAGGAAAGCAAATTTTTTTTGTACTCCTGTCTAGATACACTGCTCAGCCTTGACTGCCACATGCTTTCCTATACAGTGCATTAACACCATATTTCCTGCCAAGAGAATTGCTAAAATCTTACTGAAAGACTAATATGCATATAAGTTAATAGACAATACAGGCATATGGTAGTAACAGCTAATAGCAGAAGGGTGAGGAAAACATGTAAATATGAAATATAAAATATAATAAGAATATAAAAAGATTGGAAAAGAATAGTTTGAGAATGTATCTTAAGTAACTTTAACTTAATTGGAAACACAGAGAACTATAGAAAAACAGAGTTATAAAAGTGCTTCTTCCCTCCTGCCCTAAATTCATACTTCATTTTTTTAGGTCACAGATGAAATATATTAATTGTTTCATATACCACTATCAAAATACTTTTAACATAAAATAGGTTTCTGGTCATAAATCAGTAATTTTACAAAATAGACTAACTTTCATAATAATTATAGATAAGAGAAAAAATATATATAATTAATAGTAAAATTGTATTTGTCATTATTTCTGCAGATTTATGGAAACAGGACTATCAGTTCTAGGTATTTATTTAACAGGACATACACAGTTGTCATCAATTTTTAGCCATTTTCAAATCCCTACATTACTTCCCAGTGTGAAATTCATTAAGAGATGCCAAAGACAGACAATCAGTTTTGGTAGTTTAGAACCGAGAAAAAAAATATAAGTGAATAGCAGGATTTCAGTGCAGTATTTTACTTAGCTGACTATCGATAGTTTTTTTAGCATCTGTTTTTATATGTCTGTAAATAACGACCTATAAATCTTAAGCTTACAAAATATTACCATTTAACATGGATGAATTTCTATACTGCATAATCAATAGTTACTACATTGCAATGTAAATGCAGCTTCAAAGACTTTTTTTAACCAAGATTTATTTCTCCTGCTCAGTAACTCACACTAATAAAAGGATTTAAATGAAATTTTGCAAAACAATTTAATCCAGCCCATTGTTTCACTTCAGGGCTCTGCATTTATTTCATTGAGGTCAACAGACACATTTTCCAGCCAAAGGGAGGGACAGGGAGGGGAAACCACAAACAAAACACTGTCAAAACCTCAGTTCGGAAAAAAAAGCTGAATTTTACATAATACTGTATTTGGAGAGAACATTAAAGTCTTCCCAACTTAACTTTAAAACCAAATATTCATTAACTCCAGCAACTAAATCATACAGTTAGATCCACCTAGATACCTATATCATATTCCTTTGGCTCAAAGAGTTAATTTCAAGTGATCCCATCCAGTTCTGGTTCACCTTGTCCTGTATGAGCTATGAAGCAAACACAGCCTATGCCTAATCGAACAGGCTGGTGCAGCACAAAGTTTGAACAGCCATAACCGTCACCTGCATTTTGTGTCCACTGCTACTGAAAACCAGAAAATCCACCTTTTATGAATGCCATATAAATGATTAACTTTTTTTTCCTGAAACTATATGCACTGCTTTGATATTTTAAGCTTAGTGTACCAACCTAAGCTTTGCACCTTAACTATGTAAATATGATGTGGCCTTAAATGTGTTAAAATCAAGCATTGTGCATTAGTCTATAGTGAACTGCATTGTAAGAATTGGTATTAACTTTAGAATTTGAGAGCAACTTTGAAAAAGACATGCTAGACTTTCAGGAAGTCCTTCCAGTCACTCTGTAAGGCACTGAGGCAAGCCTACTTTAAGTCAAAATCAAACCCACAAGACTTTGTTAGAAGTCACTTGTACAGAACTCCTGCACAGAGACATTTTTCCTTCAGATTTCTTCCCCCATGGCCACATACCTGTTCAGACTGCAACCAGCTGTCTGACATCCTCCTTTGTGATTGCTCCTTGTTAGGCATCCCTGTAAGTCTAACTCTCCTACTGTTACATGTAATCTTCATACCCCTTCCTTTGGTTAGGCACTTGTGCATTACAGAATTTAGGCAAGGAGCAGCAAAAGCCTCCTGCAATGAAGCAGAAGCCCTCAGGGCATGTTTATATACAAATACTGAATTGGAATAACTCAATACACAAATCCTACCTGTTACAGCAAAACTAGTAGATGAAGATCTTTTCAGATTTTACTGGGAGCAGTCTACAAAAAAAAATATTTACTTGGACAAAATTACTAACTCTCATACAAAAAATATCAGTCTGCCTACCTACATGTATTTGTTCAAACCACTCACTGTAATACATCAATCCACAGCTGGTGGGGTGTATGTAGTTGGGCAAAGTGGTAAATGGAGGGCACAGCTGATTCAGATTGATTTGAACAGGCTAGAGATCAGGCTACTGGGAAGCTCATGACATTCAACATGGGTGAGTCTAAAGCCTCACATCTGGGATGGAACAGCTCCATGCAGAAGTACAGGCTGGACAGTGACCAGAAAGCTGGTGAATGACAAGTTATTCATTCTCTCTCCATTGGTCTGCAGTTCCACCTAACATCTGATTTTTCCCTGCTGGATACTCCTGTTCACTTTGTTACCTCTAAATCTGGTTATACCCTGCTCTCCAGGTTGCTTTCACTAAACAACCAGTCATTGACTATAAACATGAGTCGTTTATAGCCCTGGGGCCTCTGGTATCATCCTGGGTTTGATAATGGTCAGCCCAGAGCGTACCATATTAAATGTCACTGTACATGCAGCAACCATGCCCTCAGATAACCAGACAGCAGAAATAAATCTACCAACCTACAATGTCAGGTAATTTTACCAATTTCAAATAAAGCTACCTTTTTTCTTTTTTTTTTTTAGCATTTCTAAGTTCAGCCTTAAGCTACAAAGGTACATTCAGTCACTGAAGAAAGATTTCCAGACCAGGAAATTACCTTATCATGGCATCATATTTGAGGCAATGATATAATCATTCTCTTCCTTGTTTAATGTGTGACTGATTACAAAGTCCTACTTGTAATGGCAAGGAAGAACTGAGAGAAATGCCTATCCTCATGTGCCACAGCCAAACATGAGAAGCTATTGAAACTACTGACATACAAAGAATGGATGAATTAGATTGTGAGAAGGAGAAAAACATACCTGAATCTATTTTATTAAAGCTATTTATAAGGAAAAAACACTGCTCTCAAAAGTAATAGAAAGGGGATGTAGAAATGTTGCAAAGCTGGAATTTCAAAATTTAATTATTAGTGTCAAAGAAGGGGATTTTTTGTTTCTTTCCTCCACTTTTATGCAGAAGTGAGAATCCAACAGGTATAAACTACTCCCATAGGAAACCTGAATCAAACACAGTATTTTGCTGTGGGTGATGCCATCCATAAGATTTTCTCTGATCTACCTTGGAATTTATATTTCTGTCAAAAAGAGATTTCTGTAGTCACTTGGGATGTTAATTTCACGCAGTGTATTTTAGAGGCATTGAAGACTCGGCTGGGTTCTCCACAAGCCAGAACAAGTTTCATACTGGCTTTAAAAATTGCTACAATAAAATGCCTTCCTCAAGTATCAAAGTTATTTCTGAGTCCTCTTCTAGCATAATGATAGATCACTATTATGACTAGAAAAATGCATACATAGGCATACATGCACATCTGAATATGCAAGTACATGTGAACTCAGTCACAATTTCAGAATCAAAATTTCCTAATGTGCAGTTGTTAATTGATGGTTTTCTTGATATGAGGGACAACCAGCTACCTCTGGCCTGGCACTTCTTGTCACCATGACAAAACATATTTAAAAGAGTAAAGTAAATCAAAACTTTGCAAGGCTTCAAACCACTGTAAAAAAGAACTTCACCAAGTAATAAAATCCCAACTCTTACACCTGAAACAGTAAACCAGAATATTATGTTGAAAAACATTTTCCTCAAAGTTTTTAAAAACAAACAACAATATTCCTCTTTATCATGCATGGCAATGAAATAGTGGGACCTAACACACACCTTGTGAGGGATTGTCATAGTTTAAACCCAGCTAGGCAGCAGGTTCACTCACTCAACCCCCCCGGCCCTCCCTTCTTTCCTCCCCGCTCCCAGAGGAGTGGGAGGAAAGAAGAGCTGAAGGAATGTGACTCCCACGGGTTCAGATAACAACAATCTAGTAACTAAGGTATAACACAAATAGCTAATGCTATCACCAATAATAATAACGACAAGGAAAACAAGGGAAGAGGGTACGATACCACCACCTGAAAACAAGCCCGACCGGGAAGTTCCCTCTCCTTCTGGGTAACTCCCCGTTACCCCCCGGGCATGACGTGCTATGGTA
>NDXB01002581.1:4804-47278 GCA_002631895.1 Agapornis roseicollis
AAAAAAAAAAAAAAAGAAACAACAAAAACAAAAAAAACCCAAACAGGGAGAAAACTCCCAGTCCTGTCACACTGATACAACTGTAGCACCAGCATTCTTGGGCAGCTTTAGAATGCAGCCTCCATGTGCTGCAAATGAACAAGGAGGCAACACCAGGAGCAGATCCGCCTCCCATCATGGACTCATGAAGCCAACTCAATCCCAGGGATGGGGATGTGTATTTGTACTAATTAACTTCTCAGACTGTAGAGTGGCCTGAGGAAAGGGCCACAAGGGCTTCAAGAGGCCCCATGGTCCTGCTGTTCAATTCTGGAGTGCAGAGGGCCAGGCTCACACATCTCATCTGTGCACATTGCCTACTACCACACATATGGTTTGGAGGCTCTGGGAACTCATATGAACCAGATTGAGGCAGCACAGGCTGAAGCAGCTCTGCTCTGGAGCGAGGCTGAGAGAGCTGGGCTGGTTCAGCCTGGAGAAGAGAAGGCTCCTTAGTGCAGCTCCAGTGCCTAAAGGGGTTACAAGAAATCTGGAGAGGGGGCTTTAAACAAGGGCCTGTAGGGACAGGATGAGGGGCAATGGCTTTAACCTGAAACAGGGGAGACTGAGATGAGCTCTTAGGCAGAAGTTCTTCCCTGTGAGGGTGCTGAGGCCCTGCACAGGTTGCCCAGAGAAGCTGTGGCTACCCCATCCCTGGCAGTGTTCAAGGGCAGGTTGGACGGGGCTTGGAGCAACCTGGTCTAGTGGAAGGTGTCCCTGCCTGTGGCAGGGGTTGGACGTGAATGAGCTTTAAGCTTCCTTCCAACCTAAACCAGGCTGTATTCCATGATTCCAGAGGCTGATACACCTGAAGTCTACAAAAAATCCTACTTACAAACCTTACTTCAAGCAGATGATTCAACTCCCAACAGGAATGAGGAGAAACCTCTGCAACTCAGGATGAGGTGAGTACCTGGAGAGGAGGAGGAGGAGAAGCTAAACCCAGCAAGGATACAAGGAGAGGGTACTCCTGCCTTGGCACTCTTCCACTTACAGCCACAGTAACCCCCAAGAGCTGACAGAGCCCAGCACAGGACCTTTCTTGGAGAAAGCACCGTCCTGTAGGGGCTGCAAATTCCAGGCTTCCTTGCCTCCAACAGGATTGCCACATTCCCCTCATGGGAGAGGTCCTGGCCCCTTGTTTCCTTCTCAGGCACTCAGCACAAGCAGTAACAGGAGTGCTTTCCAAGCAAGCCAGAGAGCATCTCCCCAAGCAGAAGGCGCCTTGGGACTCAAATGCTTCTTTGTCACCAGCACGGGGGGACCTATGAACTCCAGCTCACTGCCACCACTCACCACATGCTCACCACACCTCCTAAAAGAGAAACACACTTCTAAAATAACTCCTCTATAAATCAAGGTGCTAAATAAAGCCAAGGTTAAGGTCACGTCCGGCCATGCCGGCTTTCACTGCTGCTCAGCTGGAGCCAGCTCTGGAGCATGGAGAGGGAAGAGGAAAGCAGCAGGTGGGGATGGGATGGGCTCAGTGGGCAGAGCAGTGATGGAAACCAGTCAGCATGATCCTGCCTGGAGAGTGAGAAAGAGTCCAGCAGGGCCTGGGTCTGAAGAGGGGCAGAAATGAGTGGGGTAGGGTGGACTGCCTTCCCCTCCCTGCACACAACAGGAGCCACAGGAACAGTGAAGTGAATAGAGCAATAAAGACCTGTGGCAAAGTTCCGCTGCTCAGCTCTAAGATCCAATCTCCCCTTCACAAACTGCAGCAAGATCCAGGAGTCTGGGAGAGGTGAGGTTATGAGTGCCTATGCAGAAGACCCCAAGCCAGAAATAAGAAGAAGGAAGAACTTGGGATCTGTTAGAATCCTGCTAGGAGGACAAATTTCTCTCTCCTGGTGCAAGCAGCCACTGTGGGATGGGAGAGGAGCCTGCCAAGAGATACCTGGAGTAACCAGCAGCTTCTTGGGCTTTTCTAGATGCAGGTTTCTGCCTCTCTTTGTGTGCACAGAGAGCTACATAGCAACTCCAGCCACTGGGAACTCCTGCTGTCCTGCATTTCTTTCTGACTCAGGACTCAGCTTCTTCCTCTTTGAGACCTGCAGCTCACCAATTAAATTTGAACCATGGGGAGCCTCTTATGGGTTTGAAGAACAATAAGTCAGCCTGCACGGTATGCAGAGAGATGATCCCCAGGGCCACACAACCTTGCATGGTGTTGGAATACCTGCACCCTCCCAGCAAGAGCCTTGGACACCAACCCAAATAGCTCTGGCCAATGCAGGTTGGTGTGGGGAAGGGCTGCAACACTGCTAGACCACCTGGGTCCACAAACCTTGGCAGCATTTTCCCTACAACTCACCAAAGCACCTTGCTAAGAAGTTAGCATCTTGCTGAATAATTTTGTCTCTCAAATGCTGAGTCTTGGTCAAGAACATGAAAAAGTTCAGATCTTTCCTGCTGACAGCCCAGATGTGGTCTGGAGACTCCTAAAAAGCATCAGTACGGTAAGACCAGACAAACTGTTTGACTAACACATAACTTAAAACTCCTTTCTTGCAGGCTGGACTGGCGCACATAACGCCCTGAGGATTCATCTGGCAGCAGAAATTCAGTCTAAGGATCTGCAGCTCTCCCCTGAGAAACCCAGACCTCCAATGAGTAACCAAAGAATGAAACTACATATCCCAACATGCTCCGGTACAACACAGTGCCTGCTGCGGTTTGGCAGGGCGAGGTGCATAGCTGGGCAGTGGAGCAGAGCAAGTGGCGCCGGTGGTACATCCAGCTCTGAGTCACCGTGCAGCAGGAGCCTGGACAGGAGCTCCCACTTCTTCAACCTCCTTGTGCCAGTGGCCCGCAGCCTGGCCACATCCTGCACGCACCCACCTTCTTCCCCTTGCCCAGGTACCAACACACACTGTGAATGCAGAATAGAGGAAAGGAAAGGAGAGCCCTCAGAGGTGAGGGGAAGAGACAACCCAACCCTTCCACACCCCAGAACTGGAAAGTAAAAACAGCAGTAAGGCTGGGAGGAGGTAGTGGCTGCCCGTGGCCCCCAGCCAGCTCTGCAATGGGGCAGAACAAGCGGGGCCAGGAGAGCTGGTCATTCTGCCAGCGAAGGCTGCCGTGCCGTGCCATGCTTCTTGGCTGGGGCTGCTCAGCTCTCAGCTGACATGAAAAAACTCATTTCCAGTAAAAACAGATCTCTGGGCTTTCCATGAAGCCTTTCCACTTCTGACACGAACCTGAAAACCAGACCGCTTTGCCTTTAAAAATGAGATGTTTCACTGTTCAAAAATATTTTGGGCTAAAAACAAGGTTTGTTTTTCTGACAAAGTATGAGATTTCCCACTCCATTTCTGCAGGGAGGAGAACCGGCCCGGCCCCGTTTCCTGAGCCTCTCTAATCACAGCGGCAATGAGTTCAAGAGAGAAGAATCTTCCCAGAGCAAGTGCCAGCTCCTCCCTCTGCCGCTTGCTCCAGGGAGGCTGGGAGAGGAGCGCCTGCCTTAGGCACCCTGCCTGCCTCTGGGTGTTTGAGCTACAACAACGCACTAATAAGTGGTGCAGCTACAGAGGTCAGCATTCCCACTGCTGCTTTAATTACACCACCTTCCTGTGAGATAACCAGGAGCAGCTCTACCTGCTCTTTGGGTGACTGTTTTTTGCTTTTCAGGGAGAAAAGCACAGCACCCTGTTCCACTGGGGAGGAAAGCATTTGCAGGCTCACCCAGACTAGCTTTGCCCATGGGCTGTACCTCTGAAAGCAAGGTGCCTTCTGCATGCCCCCATGGGATTCCTTGCACAATCCCCATGGGAGCAGGACGGCTCCCGAGCCTGAGGATAAATCAGCTCCTACGGCCTAGCAGGGAGTGGAGCTCCACAGACTGAGCTGGAGAATAGTTTCCAGATGCCTCCCTGTGCTCCCCTGACACTTCTGCGGGTCGCAGCAGCCAAAGCAGCTCCTACTGGGCAGTGGGCAGGATTATCATTCCAGGCACTGCAGGAAAATACGCACTTGGAAGCGATTAACTCATGATCTCTCATTTAATTAAACAAAGGGAAAAATTATGTATTTGCTTTCTAGCTCTGAGATCCCGCTTCTGCGCATGCTGTAGGTCAGGGCATGCTCAGCCAGGAAAAGGCAGGCCCAAAGCTGGACATCCTCCTGCCAGCCCAGGGCTGGTTTGGTTTCACTCACAGGGGATTTTGAGGGATCCCAAATTGCTCTGAAAGCAAAGCGTGACCTTGTGTGAGCCTCGAGCTTTGGAGCTAGTGCACAGCTACCCCAGTACTTATACTGGAGCAAGAGGGAGGAAATAGTAGACAACAGAGGGAACAGGAACATCCCTGGTTCTGTACCACACTTCAGCGACCCACAGAGATTAGTGTATGGCAACACAACAAGCACCAGTCACCTGCGCCTGTCCCACAGCCCAAGACCCCTGCAGCCTGGCAGGATATTTAAGCTACAGAAGAAGCAAACCTGCTCTTAACTACCCAAACACCAGTATTCATCCTTGTCAAAGTCATATCCTGCTGCAGTCCTTCAGGAAGGAAAGCCTGTGCCTGGAGAAGCAGAGCTTGCTTCAGCTCTTCCCAAGGGAAGCTGGAGGCAGCTTGCTCTCTGCTGTTGACCATCTCCAGACCTGCCTGGGGCACAAGCATAACCAAGCACTACTCCCAAAACCATGCTATCATGTGCCTTCAGACACAGCAGTCCAGCACCTCTTCCCATCACAGCTCTCTATTCTATTCTACCACTCTACCCTTTCCTTTAGGTTTTCCTACACCAGTTTCTCTAGAGCAGGGCCTGCGACTTTGTCTATACAACACCCAACACCCCAGAAAAGTTGCTCACAACTGCTGAACAGATTTAACACTGACCCACAATCCAAGAGAGTCGTCATACAGACAGAGAGGAACAGAACAGGGAGATGGAGGTAAGCCTTTCCTTACAGGGACATGACCTGCTCACACCTGAGCTCTCAATGAACTGAACAGGAGGTACGCCTTATCTAAGCTACAAGCAAGCCCTGCTGCCAAAGACTTGTGACTTTCTATTAGCAACAGATCCAAGAGATGATACAGGTATTTAAAGGGCAGCTGAGAGAACAGACCAAAGCCCTGTCCTTAAACAGACATCTTCCAGCTGAAATGAGGGCCTGCAAGTAGATGCAGAGCTGGAAACCAGCTTGTTTTGGTTTAGGTTAATCAAGGGATTAAATCCTTAATCTGAAATAACTGTCTAAGCACAGAAGGTATTTAAGTATCATTGGCATAGCTCTAACCATGTGATTAATTAATGAAGTTGTATTCTGTGTGATGCAAAGCTTTGAGTGCTTCTAGAATACCCTTTCCAGCACCAGTCATGCTGGAAGAGCATGAACACATGTTGACTGTAGTTTCACAGCCCAGCATCAGGCACACATGGCCTTCCACCTCCTCCAGATCTTCCAGGGCTCTTCACTCGCACCACCAGACTTCAAGGGTTTGGTCACCAAGAGCCTGGCCATGGCACCATATGCCATGGTCCAGCCAAGGCACTCCCTGTTCCAAGTGTCATGTTCCTACAAGAGGCTTGGACAAGGCTTGCTAAATCCAGATATCACAGGCAGAGACTAAATTTTCTCAGGCCTATATTTCCCACAAGTCATAGAATCACAGAATGGTTTGGGTTGGAAAGATCATCTAATTTCAACACCTTCCTCCACGCCCTGTCCAATCTGGCCTTGAACACTGCCAAAGATGGAGCAACTACAGCTTCTCTGGGCAACCTGTGCCAGCACCTCACCACCCTTACAGGGAAGAACTTCCTTGTATCCAATCTAAATCTCCTCCCCTGTTTAAGTTTGAGCCCATTACCCCTTGTGCCATCACTACAGACCCTGATGAAGAGCCCTGGGACATTATAGCAGGCTCCCTTTCTTTACAAGGCTCTTCTTGCAAATGCACTAAAAACCTTTCTCTCTGCTATGCAACAGAAGAAATTGCTTAAGCTTATTCACCTTATTATTAGTTACAGTAGTTGCTCCAGCCTCAACATCAGGCATTGGCAAACCAACCTGCACAGTAGCAGTTTGTACTCTTTCCTGTTTGTGCCTAATGGTGCTCCAGACAGAGGAAAGGTTTGCTTATACCAGCTGGCTGCAAAATACCCTGCATAAGTTCTTAGCCAAACAGGTCAGCTCATTTTAACACCTTTTAGTCAGAGGCATTAGGCCATAGACAACACATTGTGTTCAGACACCCATCTGGAGGTATCTTACAACAGATGGGAAGCCCCCTGTGCTCAGAGACAAAATGATAATCTTTCAGCAGGGCAACTGGCAAGTGCCAGAAATGATCTTCACAGGGTCAGCATTTACATTATTACTTACATGCTAGCTTTGCACACATTCTGAGCTCATGTTTAGGTTTCACCCTTTCCTCTAGCAAGGTGTATGAGCTGCTGGACAGACTCCCACAAGGTCTGGTAGATTCTCCATCTCTTGCAATGTCCATAATTGAGGGTGGATGACACTAAGAAAAGGTCATGTTTCAGTTACAAAGCTCCCAGACTCAATGTGGGAGCTAAGTAGTATTCCACACTCCCAGTATCTGGTAACAGATGAGCCATAGTTCCTTTTGGCTTTAAACAGGTTGTATTACTACTTGTTCATGAAATACAAGTTCTGCTATACCAATGAGGAACAGGAACTGTGAGGCTGTGAGCATGGATCAGCCAGGACAGAACAAGCAGCCCAGAGATGGCCACGGCTATGCCAGCTCAGTCAGGGGCCACTACAAAAAGCATCAGTATTTGCCCCACAGGGAGAAATGCTCCTGGTGAAAGGGACCCAGATTTGCTCCAAGACGCTCCGTGCTCACTCGGGAACAGCCACACATGTGGTTAAGCTCTCCTACTCCTGAGCAGCAGAGAACAGGACAGAGTCAGATGAACACATTTCCCCTATGTTTGGATACAGCCCTAAAAGCATGTCTCCAGGAAAGCCAAGAAAATCAGCCATAAATTCACTGCATTGCTTTTAGTAAAGTCCTCAGTTAGAAAGGAGTAAACACAAGCTTTTAAAGCTACTCCCTCTATAGCTTGCTTTTTTTCCAAACAGAAACAGTCTCACATGTCCCATTATTTCCATACATATCAAAGGAGGGTAGAGATTTAGCTAGCTATTTCTAAAAGATCTTTGTGCACAGAAGGGATGTATGCCAAAACGTGGGTGGTTATAAGCCCAAACACAAAGGAGAATACATCTACAGGCATTTTCCCCTTGATCCATTAACGGGCCTGCATACCAGCCTCCTGAGCATATGAGAAGGATCTTGTTCAAAAGGTAAACGTATTCAGAAAGATGACAACAGATGGCAAATAATCCTCATCCTTTAACCACGTTGGAGGCTCAGCAGAGCCAGGTTTTTATTGGGAGGCTCCAAGATTCAACAGGCAGCCTCAGGGAAGGTATCATCCTGAAGGAACCTGCTCAGGAAGCCTCACCACTCCTGCCAACACTGCCACACCTAATGCAGGCTGCAAAGCTCAAGGTGGACACCTAGCTCAGATCACCAACTCCTGCAGCCTTGCTTCTCTGCACCACACAAACCACCATTGTGCCCCACTGGAGGTGACCAGAAGCCCCATGGAGACTCTGCTCTGCTGCATGCACCAATGTCCAGGAGGAGCACATGAAAGTCTTCATCTGGTCCCTGCTGCACTTCATAGACTGGTTTGGGTTAAAGCTTGTCTAGTTACAACCCTGTTGCTCTTCAGGTGAGCCATTTGATTCCATCCAAATCAATGGCTGGTTTCTGGACCAAAGTTTCTTCCTGGGCATCCCAGCCTGATGGCAGGATGGTAAATCCAAGCAGACAGAAACACCTCCAGATTCATCCTGTGCCGCTTTGATCTTGGAAGCTTCAGCTTGGTGTCCAGTGATGCAAAAAATGGATCCGTATGAAGCCAGCCATTAGCACTCACCACAAGAAAGGCCTCTTTTTTTCTGATTAATAACTAGGCCAGCCAACAGCAATGAGGCAGAGAGGTATTAGCATGGCCAAACCCTCAGAGTCAACAGGGGCACCTCCATTCACTTCTCTGAGTTGCAACCCAAGTGTCCCGGGTGGTGTAGAAAGCATACAGCACCTGGCCACTAGAAGCAGGCAGCTTACGCCAGCAGCATATCCTGGCTTTTTAATGCTCTTCAGCCAGCAAAACACCTGATACTGATACTACTATTTGTTTTTTCACAGGTTGGCTATTGGCTACACTGAGCTCTGCAGGACAGGAACAGGGGGTTCCTCCATGACTTAGAAAGGCAGGAGCAGGAACAAAAGGTGCTCTGATATTGAATGTGCACAGGTGGGCTGTGTTTATAGCTTACACAGAACACCCCTTGACTGCTGCAGGAGATTTCTTAGCACTCTGGTACTAAACCCCCGCATGTCTGTCATTTCTACCCACACTCAGGACCAATGCTCAGGTTGAGGCTGTGCCCACAGCCTGTAGAATCATAGGATCAACCAGATTGGAAAAGACTTTTAAGATCATCAGGGCCAACAGCTCCCCAGCACTGCCAAGGCCACCACTGAACCATGGCACTGAGGACCCCATCTACTTGGTTTGTGAACACTTCCAGGGACGGTGACTCCATCATTGCCCTGGGCAGCCTGTTCCAATGCCTGAGCACCCTTTGGGGCAGAAATTGTTCCTAATCTCCAGTCTAAATCTTCTCCTGCACAGATAGAGGCCATTTCCTCTTGTCCTATCCCTTGTTCCTTGAGAGAATAGACCAGCCACCTCCTGGCTCCATCCTCCTGCCAGCTAGCTGTGGAGAGTGCTAAGGACCCCCTAAGCTTCCTCTTTTCCAGAAGATGGTTTGGTTTTGCACAGATCACAGACAGGGTCACAACTGAGATGAAGCTAGAACATTAGGCTCTAGAAGCCAAGTGGCTGTGATGTGCTTTAGGATTTAGCAGCAGATGTGCTGACTCTCTTTTCAGAAGCAACCAGGAGCAAGATGCTTGCAAAGCTCTCATGTTATGATATCTTCTGCTGGCAAGGCATGTGCTCAGGGCTGACTGTGAGATGGCCAGCAAGATGGCCAGAGGTGGTTCTAGTACACTATACTAAGTCTCACTCACTCAGCATACAGTCCTCCTTGGACACCTGCAATATCTCACTATAAACATGCCTTGTCTTGCATTCCCACCTAGTACTAGAACCCATTTGATGGTTACTGGGAGGAGACACATGGATGCAGTTAGCCTGACACCTACATTTAGCCATTATTTTATTGCTGCAATGAACAGCATGTTCACCTGCCTAGTGTTTTTGCAAAGAAGCTGGGTAAAATGCAAAAATTGTCATCCTTGTTACCCCAGAGAAGCTTTCAAACCACTTCCATGTGCTCAGGATTACATCTCTGGGCTTTGTCTGTGTTCCAACATCTTGCTCATGGCTTTAGAACAGAAATAAAAATAGAAGATCCCCAATGCATAAAGCTCTTTGTGATTCCCAGACTCATTTCCTTCCCACCCTGGCAGAAGACACAACCAGAGGATAAAAGAAAGACTATGGTCTCTGCTGAAACCTCCCTCCCACCAGCACAGAGGTGCCACCTGAATTTCCCTGCAGGAAGACACCACCATTTCCACATCTTAAGATACCCATGGGCTGTGCTCTACCCATCTGTGTGATAACTGGAGCCTTGAAGCATGCATATGAGAGCAGCAGCCCTGGCAAGTCCAAAGTGCAGAGTTGTCGAAGCCTCACCAAATTCACATGCTAAGTCCACAGTGCCTCAGCTGCCATTAAAGAGCAGCCGCAGTCACTCCAGCAAGGGCAGAAAAGCACCCCTGGGCTCCCTGCCCAGCCAGAGCAGCTTTCCCGGCAGGAAGGTGTCCCTCACAATGCTCGCTTTGCCTCCAGCCAACCCACCCGGGAGTACTCGAAACTGCTTCTCAGGTGGGGCGGTCTGCCCATATGTCCTGACCATCTCCTGTTCCCCATCCAGCAGCAGGTGAAACACACTCCTCCTCACAGTGAGGAGAAATATCCACCAAGGCATCATGGCAGATCCCCAGCCAGCAAAGCAATGGGTAGACAAGCAGGGTAGAGCCCAGCCAACCACCTGCCTTGCTTACACCAAGTGGTTTTCACAGCTGCAAAGGTCAGTTCTAGTGGAAGTGGGATACTCTGGCTTAAGGTATTTTACATATAGAATCATAGAATAGTTAGGGTTGGAAAGGGCCTTAAGATCATTTAGTTCCAACCCCCCTGCCATAGGCAGGGACACCTCATACTAAACCATGCCACCCAAGGCTCTGTCCAACCTGGCCTTGAACATCACCAGGGATGGAGCATTCACAACCTCCCTGGGCAACCCATTCCAGTGCCTCATCACTCTCACAGTAAAGAACTTCCTCCTTGTATCCAATCTAAACTTCCCCTGTTTAAGTTTTAACCCGTTGCCCTTTGTCCTCTCATTACAGTCCCTAATGAAGAGTCCATCCCCAGCATCCCCAAGATACTGGAAGGCCCCCTTCAGATACTGGAAGGCTGCTATGAGGTCTCCACGCAGCGTTCTCCAGGCTGAACAGTCCCAACTTTCTCAGCCTATCTTCATACAGGAGGTAATCCAGCCCCTGATCATCCTCGTGGCCCTCCTCTGGACTTGTTCCAACAGCTCCATGTCCTTTTTGTGTTGAGGACACCAGAACTGCACACAGTGCTCCAAGTGAGGTATCATGAGAGCAGAGAGGCAGGATCACCCCCTTCAGCCTGCTGGTCACACTCCTTTTGATGCAGCCCAGGATGCAGTTGGCTTTCTGGGCTGCAAGCACACACTGAAGCCGGCTCATGTTCAGTTTCTCATCAACCACCACCCCCAGGTCCTTCTTCACAGGGCTGCTCGGAGTCTCCTCTTTGCCCAACCTGTAGCTGTGCCTGGGATTGCTCTGACCCAGGTGTAGGACCTTGCACTTGGCATGGTTAAACTTCATGAGGCTGGCATCAGCTCACCTCACAAGTGTGTCAAGGTCCCTCTGGATGCCATTCCTTCCCTCCAGCGAATCCATCGAACCACACAGCTTGGTGTCATCGGCAAATTTGCTGAGGGCACACTCAATCCCACTGTCCGTGTCAGCAACAAAGATGTTGAACAAGACTGGTCCCAACACCGATCCCTGAGGAACACCACTTGTTACTGGTCTCCAGCTGGACACTGAGCCATTGACCACAACTCTTTGTGTGCGGCCATCCGGCCAGTTCTGTATCCACCAAGTGGTCCAACTATCAAATTGATGTCTCTTCAATTTAGAGACAAGGATGTCGTGTGGGACAGAGTTGGAACGCTTTGTACAAGTCCAGGCAGATAACATCAACTGCTATACCCCCATCCATGTGGTACTTTAAGCATCCCCCAGCCTCAGCAACACTACACACACACGTCATTCTTTACACTGAAAAACAACTGGCCCTGTGAAGAGGAATCACCTGCCTCATGCAGGACATAGCAGCCAGCAGTTGCACAGTGCCAGACCTCCATCAGGAGCCAAGCTTCTGAGAGTCCTGCAGGCTGCCAGAGACTATGGGGATGTCTGATACAGGCAACACACTGACCCACATTCACTCAGAGACCAAATCTTATGCTTGCAGGGTATGTTGGATTCACCAGGACACCAAAACCCAAGATAAACAGAACAGCTTAGAGCTACAGTCACAGCTGAGCTGCTCAGAGATACACCTCCTGAAATGCAGACTGGTCTAGCACAGTGTTGAGCGCATACCCTTGCCATGGACCACAGGTTTCCATAGTGTGGCCAGTGCCCATTGCTGCACCTTTGGCAGTTTGGTTTCTGGTTCCCGCTCCTTGCAGCTGCCAAGCCTGAACTCAGCACCCAAGAGGCACACAAAACCTCCTCAGCAACAAGGCATGGTTCCCACACACCTGCAACCCACCATGGACCCTCACTGGCTGTAGCACTGCTTACACAGAGGGCCCCACTCCAGACGTCTTTTGCATCACACATTAAAACAAGGTGAAGGAGAGTCTAAACTGGAGAGAAAGCACTTGGGAATCAGAAAGTCACCTCCAGACTGCAGGATCTAGTCTCTGCTGGAGCAGAGCTCCAGTCCCTATAGCAGAATGCATCCCTTAGGACTGCAAGGGATGGCAGAATGCATCCCTTAGGACTGCACCCACTCTGCACAGACCCAAACAGTGCTCTTCTTTGATTGCAGTTTCATACTACAAGCAGAATAGACCAAAGTGTGCCAGGGACACACTAGGCATGGAGTGAAGAAAAGGGGTCTCTTTACTGGAGTGGAAGAGTGGGAGAAGCAAGATGCCTCCAGGTCTTCACAGCAGGATGGGAAAGGAGAGCATATCACCACTCTGACATGGACATGTGAGGGTACAGAGAGCCACAGGGTCCTCTGCAGAGGAGCTGGAGGGTGGCAAAGGGGAAAGCCGTAAATCTGAATTTAAGCTCAGGTTGCAAAAGGCAGAAGTTGGGCAACTCATCCTCCAGTGAAAGCCAACATTCTCCAAGCTCAGAAGCTCAAGTCTTAAAAAGGAGCAAGTCACTGCTAGGTACAGCAGTCATACAAGCTGTTTGTCCCCCTCATGTGCTTTGTTCCTTCTGCTGTGGAGAAGCAGGCCATGACACAGCAGGACGCATCCAGAACATTTAGGGTCGCTGGGCACATGGATCCTAGCCTGAGCTCAGGAACAGACTATCAGAAGCCAGACTGCTGCTCAGTGGCATCTCACCACAGGTCCTTCCAGCTGCTGCCAAACCCAGGCTGGGCACCTCTGCTTGCAGGCAATGCCTGCAGACCCTGCAGGGGAAACAGGGTGCTCTGCTCCCATCTGGGCTCAACAGCCTCTCTCCTTCTCAGACAAGGATCCCCACATGCAGAATTCCACTCGGAAAGGGCAGGATCCGTGCCCAGCACCAGGGGTTTCTGTGAGCCCCTGAATGCCTCCCTAGGCAGAAGAAAAGCCAATGCTCTCCCCTTTCCTGGTCTCTGCAAAGAGGCAGTGCCCACAGCCCCTGGGCAAGGGCAGGAGGAGAGCCCAGCATCTAGGCAGCCCGACAGACAGGGCCATGCCTACCTGATCCATCCCAGCTCCTCGCTCCAGGGCTGCACCCCTATAGGCATTACCCCGCTGTGCCAATGCGAACCCCGTATCCCTGCAGCCACCGTCCAGGGCTGGACCGAGGGTGCAGTGTGCTAGTCGAGTAACGGGAAGTCCCAGAAGAGCTGTTTCCCACTCCCAGCATGATCCCTGTGCTGGCTCCAGGCAGGCTGCCCCACAGCAGCTCCATCCCGTGCCCCTGGCGAAAAGCCCTCAGTAGAGATTTCCTTACCATGTTCCCGGCCTTCTTTATTCCCCCTCACTTCCAAAGGCAGCGTTTCTTCTCTTTTAACTCCATGTGTGCGACGCGGCGTCTCCTCTCCCCTCCGAGGACGTGAACTACCGGAGCACTTTGAGTTCTGGACTGTAATCCAAGCCCTCACCGCCCCCAGCACCGCTCCAACTAATCTAACTCATGACACTACCGGGGCTGAGGAGGGGACCTCCAAGGTTTCTCTGACAGCCAACTCCAGAGAGGCATAGCGAGCGCAGGGTGCCGCTTCCCCCAGCCTTGCGGGGACCTCGGGGACACGGGCAGAGACAGCAGCACTCACCGGCGGCTGGTTACAGCACTGCTGCTATCTGCGTCCTTCAAGAGCACGCCTCAGCCCCTGCACAGACCTGCTTAATGCAGATGCTTCGTGGCAGGGAGCTGCCTTTGCCCGAGAAGGGCTGAAGAGCTGCTGGAGGAGAATAAGCCCACGGCAGGCATCCCGAGGTCTCAAGCTTCACAAAGAGGTTTCCAGCAAAATCCTCCCCCTGCCTCCTCTTGGCTCGCTTTTCTCTAAGTCCAGAGAGGCTTCTCCACTCTGTGAGACGCTCGGGCAGCGCTGCAAGCTAAGCAAAGTGCTGAGAAACAAAAAAAAAGTGCTCTGAAATTTTGTGTTGCTAACTTCTAGAAGGAAAGCAGAGGCAGTGACCGCTTCAGGCAACAGCGACAAACTGCATTGGAATCAGGCGGGAGATAGAGACCTCACCCCCTCCCAAAGGAGGAAGTAATTTAACATGGCAAGTTTCTCCACCCCTCCATTAATTGTTTAAGACGGCCAGAGGCCAAAACACTGCCCGAGCAGTGGGGAAGGTCACGGAACAGGCAGGCAGCACCCTCCAGAAGTGACAACGGGAAAGGGCAGAGCCACAGAGGCAGAGAGGGAGGGAAGAGGCAGGTGCTCCAGGGCATCCCAGGACCTGCTGACACACAGTCTTTGTCTAACGGGAAGCAGGGCAGGAAGTGATACACAGAGCCCTGGGCATGAGGTGCAGGCCTGGCAGCACAGCACAGGACCAACAGCTGCCTCCCTAGCCTTGCATGGCAAAGCACGTGGTCATGGATGCTCCAAAGGGGCCAACCCTCCGTTAAAAAAACCACAGTGCTGGGATGTGGCTTTCCCATCCTTTGGAAGACATTACACAGACCATCCCAAAAGGAGAGGTGACTTGTCCAGGACATGAGGACGTGGAGCAGGAGGGAAGATGTCCCCTGCATGTGCAAGCTCAGAAGAGCAGCAAAGGGTATTTGCCTGCTGAAGCTGGGGTGACAGCTATCAAACTCCCCTGCTGCCATGGCTGTAGGAGCAGGTCCCACAGTCTTCCCAAGCCCTGTTCCATAGGGCCAGCAGCAGAGCCCATGACAGCTGATCCAGCTAAAGAGCGGCTTCAGAAACTCCTCTCCCAGGGTGGATTGACAGTAGTTGGCCCTAAAACCCATTGTAGATGATGACCTCATGGCATGTTTTTAGACATAACCAGTGAACAAGGGTTCGAGCAGTCCCAAACCCCGTCATTCCGTACACCAGCTGCATGGCGTGCTATTGTACTTCCTATGGGCAGCAACAATGGATGATGGTCCCTGCAGTGCACCACAGCAGGGAGAGCTTCCAGCCCACGTCAGGTGAGATCAGTTGTTAATCATAGAATCACAGCCTGGTTTAGGTTGGAAGGGACCTTAAGATCATCCAGTTCTAACCCCCTGCCACACGCAGAGATGCCTTCCACTAGACCCATCCAACCTGGCCTTGAGCACTGCCAGGGATGGGGCAGCCACAGCTTCTCTGGGCAACCTGTGCCAGGGCCTCAGCATCTTCACAGTAAATAACTTCTTCCTTATCCAATCTATACTCCTCTTGTTTCAGTTTGAATCCGTTACCCCTTGCCCTATCACTACAGTCCCTGATGAAGAGTCCCTCTCCAGCACCCTTGTACACCCACTTCAGATACTGGAAGGCTGCTATGAGGTCTCCATGCAGCCTTCTCTTCTCCAGGCTGAACAGCTCCAACTTTCTCAGCCTGTCTCCATACAGGAGATGCTCCAGCCCCTGATGATCCTCATGGCCTCCTCTGGATTTGATCCAACAGCTCCATGTCCTTTTGTAAGCTGGAAATAATCCCAAACTGGATGAAGAAGAGCAGCCTTGCCAATGCAAAGTATGACTGCATATGCAACAGACTGATGGGCAACTTAACAACCCAGCATAGCTACTACTTAGTTGTCATCGCAGTAACTAAAGGAATTTGTGATCATATTGCTTAATGCAGGAAAGCCTCTTTGTCCCCCATATTCATAGCAGAAGGATGAGGAACCTAGCATACTTCCCTAGTACAGCCTCTAATCACAGATGTCACCATCTGCAGAAGTAGCTTTGCCCTTATCTATTCCCCAAACACACTTCCCAGCCTACAGATATAGCTATACCTTTGCAACATCCTCCTGCAGGTACTGGGAGTCTCCCTAAGGACTAGCTTTAACCAGCAAACAGGTCTCTGCAGGTATCAGCCTCTGAGTAGAGATCTGAAGCCTTCAAGCAGTCTTGGCCACCAGCAGCCTGGGTACTGATACTGGGCTCTTCTGGGTGACTCCAGCAGTTGGTTAAAGCCCCAAACAGTCATATACAGCCTGTTTGAAAGCCCGCAATGGGGCTGAAAGGGACCCCACAGGCCAGAAGCCATCTCATCTTTTGAATAAGAGACATGCGCTCTTCAGACAGTACAAAGGATAGCAAAGACCCAGGTTGGGCTGGGGCAACCCAAGAGCCTGTGGGATGAAGGGGACAGAGCAGAGAATCTGCTCTCATGCTGCTACCAAACCAGTTAGGTCTCCTGCACCCAGACCTCTGGCAGCAGCTCCAGGGTGAGAGCAACTTTTGGCTTTCCTCATCCCTTCAAGTGGGGTCTGGGAGCGCAAGGTTGCCAGCTCCTTTAGTTAGTAGCTTAAAATACCATCAAGCTGCCTAATTCCAGCTCTTTGATGGCCAGAAAAAGAGGCACTTTCAGGGGCTGGTGTAGGAGTTGACAGCATCCGTATAAACAGACAAGAGGGACACCACATAAGCACGCAGAGCCCGTAGCTTGTTCCTATCCCATTTTTCACCTCTGTGACCAGAGACACAGCCAACACTTCACTATCCACATCCTACTCAAACTATATAACCATTAGCACGTATTTTTTTTTGCAGCGCAGCAGCCAGCGGAGTTGTGGAGATGATAATTAAAAGCCCTTCACAAGTTCCCAAGCCAACACCACACAGGACAATGTGGGAAAGCTGGTGGCTGTAGATCTACATTTATACAAGCAGAAAGGGAAAAGGCTATCTATCACAAGAGCAGCTTGGAGCCCAACCTCATCCTTCTCCCTTTGCTGCACAGCACTTGAAGCTCAGGAGCACCTTTCCCCATCAAGGATCTCCAACCTAAAGAGCCCAAGCTCAGCTCACCCCCATCCCAGTCAGAGGCAGTGACATGATTTCCTGTGCTGAGGAGAACATCTCACTGCTGTTTACTCTCATATAGAGCTTTTCTTTTTTTTCCATTGCAAAGTGGCCTTTCCCTCCTCTCCTGCATTGTAGAACCACTTCCCACACAAGCACATGGGAGACAGCTGTAGCCAGCACTTCAGTGGGTGTTCAAAAGCCCCTCTTGACTGAGTCTGACAACAATGCCGCACTTGTTCCCCAACACAGTCTCACACTGTCTCCTCACAGGAGAAGCTTCTCGCTCTCGCACAAGGCCAGCACTTTCCTTGGGCTTGGCTTAATTGCTGAAGCCACTGCAAAAGGCTGCCATCATCCAGCTGTGCAGGCAGAGAGCAGCTTCCCACACAGCAGACCAAGGTCCTGTGCATGGACTGATGGGCAACTAATGGGATGGGCACTGAGGGAACTACTCTGGTACCTGCCTGCAGCAGCAGCTCAATACTGGTAAGCACAACCTGTCCCTGAGGTAAAAGATGGCAAAAGGCAACAAAGGCCAACATCAAGAAGAACGGGGAGACAAACTTTGAAGCCTGTGGGACCTCCCCAGATTTGAGGGAGGAAAGCTGGAAAACCAACCATTCTGAAATTTCATGGGTTATAACTTCAGACTTCCATGTCTTTCTTCCCTATCCCCTTTCCCCTCTGTTACATTTGGTTTGCAGAGCTGCTGAAGCAGTATTACAGCCTAGAGCCCCATAAGGACAGGGAGAGAGCAGAGGCAGAGGTTGGAGGCAGGGAAAGGACCTCTGCCTGTGAATCAGTTCTGCTTATCTTCATTTGTGCAAAGCAGGGAGAGCTCAATGTTTTTATGAATAGGACTCTGCTGTGCTGGAAACAAGACAAGACAGATGTTTTAGATGCCAGATAAGGACATCTTCTGACCTAGGGGAAGTTGTGCAATACACATGCTAGCTAGACAACTGCACTACAGCAGCCAACAACTCTTAGGAAAACAGCCCCATGCACTCCATGTTAGTTTAGCTTGACCACTGGTGTGGTCTTCAGCACACACCACACAGACCCTCCTATGGCCATAGGGACTGCTAAAGGGAAGGAGAGCCTCGGAGCAGGCATTGTCTGAGCAGCAGTCCAGGACCTATGGCCCCTGCTCACCCATTCATCAGTGGATGTCTCTAAATCTACTTCCAGGCACCTCCTCATCCTCCTTTCCATCAGCCCCCATGTCCGCACGTGTGGCTATGCAGATGTCACATCTGATGAAGCTGTGCCCTGAAACTACAAGTTCAAGAAGTATACCTTACAATCCCTCCAAGCTACCCACTGTGAACCCCATTCCCTTTCCACTTGGCAGCTTACAAAAACATGGGAAGCCACCAAGAAGCAGCATTAAACCCCACTCAGCACAAGCAAGCACCTGAAGACCAGAGATAGATCTTGCTTTTCTTTGGCAAAACCTGTTTGAAGCAAATAAGTGCTGCAGCAAGTGTAGTAGCTGCAAGCAGCCCTTTGAACCAACAATGTTTCGGTACAGAACTAGTTCTCTCCCCATCAGGAGGACAACAGCAGGTTACATGCAGTTTAATAATGTTTACTTGTGATCTGAAAGAAAGGTTTAAAGCAGGCCTTGGTTTCACAAAAGCACATCTTGGTTTAACCAATTAATTTGATAATCCCCTACTTGCAATCCTCAGGAGACATTCAGCTTCTAAAGCAAGTAATTACTGCTAAGTGGCAACCTCTTTGTGAGGCCCAGGCTGATTAGGGGAAAAAATGTCTTAAGCCAGAAATATAATCGTGGTGTGATTTCCCAGAAGGACTGGAAGGAGAGGCTGCACAACAACAGCTGGTCACGCTCACCGACTGAAGCAACAGGAGCAACTCAATTACTTGGTCCCCAGCTACACTTCAAGATATTGTCCAGTGCCATGTGCAAACCTTACATGCCCTTAACCATCGCAGGGCTTTCCAGACGTTTTACAGGTATAGAAAGGCAGGAAGGTCCCACTTTGGGCTCTCAAATGCATGTGTGCCACTGGGGGGATAAAAAGAAAAAAAGAAAAAAGTAATAAAATAAAGCAAATGCCCATCAGGCCTGCTGCAGCACATGTACAAGCACACAGTGCACCGTCCCACAGGAAAGCAGTCCAAGCAGGGCAATGCCAGCTTTACAGCTTCTCTGCACAGCACCTCCGAAGGCACACTTTGATGACATACTGTGTCCTCCCAGACAAGCCAGCTGCTCTCCATACATGCAGGGCACTTGCTTGTCTAATGCCTGCTCCAGGCATCCTCAGGTACCCAGGGTCTCAGCTCAGAAACAGCCCAGCACTGTGCCAAAGCCCACAGGACACAGTCCTGCTTCTACACACATACAAGTCACTTGTCTCAAGCTGGGCAGCTTTGGGCTACGTCACCTTCCGGCTAATGACCTCTCCTTATATGAAGGTCATGAATACAGCCCGTACAGGCAGGAGCAGGGCTTGAATGGAATCCAGGCCTCCTGCCCCAACTGGACATCCTACCAATAGGCACATTTTCTGTATAGCACACACATCCCCCAAGAGGTTTCCTAGCTGTGGTGGACTCCCCTACTTGGGTCTGGGCCTCAGCATCCCACTGTATGGTTGGCAGGAGGAGAGAAGACCCCAAATCCCCCAAGCCTTCATGGATGCAAACCCAGAAAATAGAACTAAAATACTTTAAGAGGAACTGCTTGCTTGTCTCCCTGCAGTTTAGGCGCTGCCTGCCTTTCCTGGGGAAAGAGTGCTCTTGGATTAGTCCAGCTATGGTTTCAGGATTGCTGCTTCAAAACTCAGCACCACCTCTGAACAGAAGAACAGTTTGGCTTTTCCTGAAGAGCAGCCTGAAACTGACCTGTCTCTCTCCAGATCCCACATCTTTAATGGCACAAGCCAGTCATCTGTTTACCTTCCCTTCTGGCAGTGATGCTCCATGCTATTTACTCCCACAGCACATGTTTAGTGTACTCTCTGAGACAGCACACTCACTTCCGAGCTAGACATGCCAGCAGGCACCTACACCCTTCCTGCTCCAGCCCAGCAGCTACCTTCCCAGCCCCTCTCCCACATGCACAGGGGCTGTGGGGCAGAGGGTCCCCCAGCTACCACAAATGCCATCCTCACCTCTCAGCTGCCAGAGGAGCACTCTTTCCAGGTCTGCTTGATAGTGCAAGGGTTGCAATGACAGACACACACCCCTTTCTGTGTCACTGCACCAACAGGAGCCATGACCTGTGTCACTGCTCTATGCACAGCTGACACCTAAGCAACCAGCACCCACATCGGGGAAAGCAGATGCAACCTTCAGTGGACACCCCAAGTAGGTACAAAGCACCAACCACTACCAAACAAGGGCTGGGGCACACTTCTGAGCTGGAGACCCATCCCTTCTCTTCCCAATAGCAACCTAAACCTGACTGTGCCCTGCCAGGAGGGAGAGCTGACAGCTTTAGTCATCCCACGCCAGGGAGGGGGCCCCACTTCCAACCACTGACTGCAGCCTCTGCCCCACAGTTTGCAGAACCAGGCCCTACCTGGAATGGCAGCCAGAGAACACAGCACCTCCTTCGCCCTGCTCCAGGAGCTCTCACCCCCAGGACTGCTATTCCCCCTGAACACAAGCTCTGCCAACTCCATCCAGCTCCCCCAGCCCCTCACAGACCCCACACTTACAGCCAGCACTTGCAGAGCCTCTGCCCAGCAGATCCCAGCAGATCCTGCAAACCACTCTCCCATGGCAGAGCCTCTCCAGAGAGAAGGAAAGCTCTCACCTGCCTGCAATTTGCTCCTGCAGGCAGAGCAGCACTGGGTTAGCTCAGCACTGAGTTGGGCAGAACAATAGCCCCAAGGTGCAGCGCTATGTGGGCATGCAGTCCCACATGAAATTTATACAGCCACATGGGCGTTCCCTGGGACCAGCAATCCTGTTGTCTGTAGCAGCTGGGCTGTGGTGCACAATGAACTCAGGCAGTCCCACTGTGGGTCCTTTGGGTGCTTTTCAAAGTACTCTTAATCCTGCAGTGGAAGGGTAACCTGCTCAGAGCTGAGCAGTGGTATCCCATGGTACAGGAGAGACCTGCCTCCAGATCCTCCTTTCCAGACTTTTCCAGCTGGTAGCAAAGGGGAAATATCTGGTTCCTCCACTGCAGTCTCAACAGAGTAGCTCTACAAGGCTCCAGGCTGAGGTTCAAGTCACTCTGCAGTAGGCAAACAGCAGTTTGGGGCCAGGGTCTTCTCCCCAGGGGAGTCTGGAGCCAGGTGTACTGATCCAGAGCACAGGAAGCGATAGGGAGGCTCCTCAAATGCCACTGGGAAGGGCTGGTTTGATGGAGATAGAAGCAGTTTGCCATGGAACATGCGTAGCTGGCAATTAGGAGAGTGCACCTCAGGGAATGCCTATAGCAAAGGTGCCAGGCAGGAACACAGAGTGGTTCCCAGAGCAGGTGGTGTGATATGGATCATGGGTGCTACACCAGGGACCCTTCATTCCCAGTGCAGGTTGGAGGGAGGGGACCCTGTACCAGGCAGAGGCATAGCACATGAGAGGGATGCTGTGAGCATAGTGCCAGCTAGGATGGGCACTTCCTCTCCGTGGTGCCAGGGCACCAGCAGGAAATAGTGTGATTCAATCCGGCCAGCAGCAATAACAATGTGTCTCCTACAGGAGATGAGCAGCTTCCTCTTCTAATAGGAGAGGGCAGAGGACTCATGGCTCCTCATCAGTCTCTCTTGCTTTCCTCTCCCCCCTTCTTCCATCACTGCTGCTGTTCTCTTCCTCTTTGCAAAGGGATCTCTGCTCCCGGATCAAGACAGGGTAAGACCAGCAATGGAGCCACTATATGAAGGGACCAGAAGGCTCACATCCCTTTAGCATTCATATAGAGCCCAAGGTGGCCCAGCTGTTAATATGGGAACCCCTGCCTGTGGAGGAGGTTGGCAATAATGGGATGAACAGGTCAAGAACTGTGGGATTGATATCCCACCTATCCCTGGAACATCCTCTTAAGCTACTCCTGGAAGCAGAGGAAGTTCAGCAGCCCAGCCAGAGCTGGGAGTCCTCAGCCCTCTGAGTCCAGGAAGGAGCTTCCTCACCACTGCTGAGTCCATATGTTCCAAGTGTGTCTTCTTTGCTGATTTGGTACTTTTTACTTTAAAACAGGCTTTGGGTTTGGGTGGTGCTTTGTCCCTGACAAGGCAGCCCCTGCCTGCGTTCCCGACGGCTGAAGTGAAGGCAGCTGAGGCAGAGCTGGAGGCTCCCCAGGAACACTGGGTTGAGCAGTGGGGGCTGCCAACAGTCAGGGTCAGGGCGCTGCCTGCACAGCACAACCGAGAGGAGGGTAGTGGGAAGCTAAGGGAGCAGCTCAACCCACACACCGCTGCTTCCCAGGCACACGGAAAGGGACCTGAAACTAGCACAGGGATCTTGTGGGGGGTCTGGAGCCTGCTCTCTTAGAAGCAGACTGCAGGAGCTGGGCGTGTTTAGTCTAGATTAGAGCAGACAGAGGGGATTTCATTAATTCAGATCAATACCTCAAAGGTGGGTGCCAGGAGGATGGTGCCAGACTCTTCAGTGGTGCCCCCCGAGAGGACAAGGAGAATAAACAAATACAGAAGTTTCACCTCAACATGAGGAAGAATGACTTCCTTTGAGGGTAGCAGAGCCCTGGAACAGGTTGCCCCGGGGGGGTTGTAGAGTCTCCCCCTCTGGAGACATTCAAAACCCTCCTGGTTCCTGTGTGACCTGCTCTAGGTGGCACTGCCTTGGCAGAGGGTTGGACTGGATGATCTCCAGAGGTTCATTCCAACCCTGATGATTCTGTGATATATAGAATCATAGAATTATTTGGGTTGGAATGGACCTTCAAAGCTCATCTAGTCCCATGCCCTGCAGCAAGCAGGGACACCTTCATCCAGAACAAGTTGCCCAGACCTACATCCAGCCTGGCCTGGGATGTCTCCAGGGATGAGGCATCCACCACCTCTCTGGGTAACCTGGGCCAGTGTTTTACCACCCCCAATGCACAAAATTTCTTTCTCACATCCAGACTGAATCTCCCTCTGTCAGGTTAAAGCCATTCCCCCTTGTCCTGTCCCTACAGGCTCTTGTCCAAAGGCCCTCTCCGGGTTTCTTGCAGCCCCTTTAGGCACTGGAGCTGCTCTAAGGTCTCCCCTTAAGGAGCCTTCTGTTCTCCAGCCTGAACCAGCCCAGCTCTCTCAGCCTGGCTCCAGGCAAAGGTGATAATGGGGTTTATTTTCCTCACCGAACCATCCCGGTTCACCCGCAGGCCCCGGCACCCCTCGCAGTGCTCAGCCGCACTCCCGGGAGGGGCCGGCAGGGTGCGCTGGGGAGCGCGGGCGCCATCTTGGAGGCGGATTGGCCGCGGGCACGTCTCGGTGCGGCGCGCCCTCTGCCGGCCGCGGGAAGCTCCCCGCAGCCCCCGGCTCCTGAGGCGGCGGCTGAAGTGTGGGCCAGCCTTTGGTCGGAGCTAATTTACTGCTTACTTCAAAAGCTGGGAGGTTTGGGGGAGTTTGGTGGGGTTTTTTTGTGTTTGGTTGGTTGGTTGGTTTTTGGAGAGTAAAAAGATCAAACATTTAACATAATTCTGACTGTTCCCCAGCAGGAGAAAACAAAGATCAGAGTTAGGCTAGTGCGAATCAGCCATTGACTATTCAGCAGGGACCTGGCTGATCTGCTCCTTAACTCAGAGGATCCCAGGCTGGTTTGGGATGAAAGGGACCTTAAAGCTCATCTAGTTCCAACCCCCTACCACAGGCAGGGCCACCTTTCACTAGAGCAGTTAGAACAAAGCCAAACCAAAGACACTGCAGCGTCCTTCGCTGTCAGTGTTGGGCTGAGCCACGGTGCTCAAGAGGTGATGGTGACACTGCTGGAGAGCCGAGGACACCTTTGGTTTTCCAGCTCACCACACCACANCCTTCAGAGCACTGCCTGTCTGAAGCGTCTCTGGGCTGTGAGTACACAAGGTCCTTGTGCAGCTCAGAAAGCACACGAGGATTTATCCTTCCTTGCACAACCAGCCCTGACATTTACCTCACCCACCTGCTGAAACAGGATCCCAGGCATCAACCTCCAGGCAGCTTTTCTTAGTGAGTTCAAGGACCATCTCTCCGGAACATAGAATGGCTTGAACTGGCAGGGACCTTAAAGCTCACCCAGTTCCAACCCCTGCCACAGGCAGGAACACCTTCCACTAGGTCAGGTTGCTCCAAGCCCCGTCCAACCTGGCCTTGAACACTGCCAGGGATGGGGCAGCCACAGCTTCTCTGAGCAACCTGTGCCAGGGCCTCACCACCCTCATGGGGAAAAGCTTCTTCCTTATGTCCCAGCGAACACAAGCTGGTGTTTGCCAGCTTCTTCACCACCAGCTCCTGTCAGCCAGCCCTGCACCAGATGTAAAAACATAATAGATCTTGGCCTTCATAGCTGTTTTTTTATTTTTGTCATCTTTCTGGGGTGCCTTTTCAAAGCTTTTGCTGGCTTTCTCCACAAATAGGAGAGGAGAGAGGTGCCTACTCAAAATATGTGCATCTACATGCACGTAGGAGGTAGATGAGAATATCCCAGTGCTGGGAGATGGAGCTTTCTGAGAAAGCAGTCAGCACTCAAAGCATCATGAGAAACCTGGAGGGGGTGACCCCAGCACAAGAGATGTTCTTGTGGTCACAGTGCCAGCCATGCCTAGAGGAGAGCGCCTAGGGCAGCTCTATACCCATCATTCATTCATCTGTCTGCGAGAGCTTCAGAGCCACAGAGCCACCAGGGACCCACATAAGGTGAAGCCCCAGGTATATGCACAGTCCAGAAGCCAACTTACCCCAGGGATCCAGAGCAAAGCTTTAACTGTCTCTCTGACTTCAACCCCACTGCCTTTCCAAGTCCTTCTTCACCAGCTGACTGCAGCTCATTACAACCTGTGGTCCGAGGCAGGTATCATAACAATTGGCCTCACAGCCACCTCCCCAGCGTCCTCAACACCCTCCCTCTCCAACTAACCTGCCACAGGTTCCATTTACCTTCAGGTCAGCCTAGCCATGGGGCAGCAGATGCTAGGAGAAGGCGAGGTGAGGCGCACAGGTGGTTTCTTCAGGGATCTTTGCCTTCCTCAGGGCTGTGAGGAACAGCTCTGTCTGGCTGCAGGGAGGATCACAGCGCTAGGATCTGAGGTATTCATAAAATCAAAGCCCCTTGCATGCTGACATCTATCCTGGCTGTTCTTCAGGACTACCCAGGAGCAGCAACCTGGCCACACAGGGAATCGCACAGCTGCTTTTGCTCCTCCAGGCAAAAGCAGGGAAATCCAAAGCATGAAGGGAGTTGTGAATCACCACACCCAGCTCCTGCTGACCCAAAGATCCCACTTGATCTTGTTTGTCCTCAGCTAGCCCATGCTGCAGCTTGTTCCAGGGCTCAAGGAGAGACTCCTGGGCAGCTCTGCAGCCCGGTGTGGCAGCACAGAAGCTAGAGAAGTGTCCCCAGCTCTGCCGCTGGCTGATGAAGAGGAGGCAGTGGCAAGCTAACAAGCTGGAGGGATGCAGCAAGAAGCACAAAGGCTTTCCCATCCTGGCCACTCTGCCCTGGAATGCAGCATGGGAACCACTGCCCAGCACAAATCTGTTCTTCATTATCCTCCTCGGCTGCCAAGTGATCCCAGCTCCATCACCAGCCACTCGCTGCCCAGCCCCAGACAGCTTGTATCCCATCAGCAGAGCAATTTCTGTGCTGCTTCACCAGCCAGTGCAGCAGGGCAGGCCAGGGCCAGGCTGCCTCCCACTCCTCCAGAGGTAACGCTGGAGTCAACATTATAGACTCATAGAACTACAGCCTGGTTTGGGTTAGAAGGGTCCTTAAAGCTCATCCAGTTCCATCCTCTGACATGGGCATGGACAACTTCCACTATGCCACATTGCTCCAAGCTAGCCTTAAACACTGCCAGGGATGGGGCAGCCACAGCTTCTCTGGACAACGTGTGCCAGAGCCTCAGCACCCTCACAGGGAAGAACTTCTTCCTTACATCTAACATAAATCTCCCCTGCTTAAACCCATTCCTACTTGTCCTATCACTGCAGTCCCTGATGAAGAGTCCCTCTTCAGTGTTCTTGTAGGCCCCCTTCATGTACTAGAAGGCTACTATTAGGTATCTGTGCAGCATTCTGCTCTCCAGGCTCATTCCCTTCACCAACAGGCATAGGAGGCTTCCAGTGAAAGCAGAGATGGCTGCTTCATGTGAGAAGAGCAAGAAGCCAAATGCGGGAGGATTCAGAAGAGATGCTAGTCTGATGCATGTGATTCAGGTGAGACAGATGCATGAACAGTTGAGCAGGAGCAAAGAACCAACTGATGTGTCTCCAAATTATGCTTATCAGATACAACTAGACTGAACAACTTTCCAGAATTTTCCTGCATTTGTCTTCCCACGGTTTCCTATGAAAACAAGAGTGCGGTCAAAGCCCCTGCCATGCTTCGCGCTTGCTAGGGCCTAGGACCAAGTGGGAGGTAGGAAGCTGGGCTCCCATTCACCAGCTTCCCACTGCTTATGCATGTATAGGCCATTGTGAAAACATCACACAAGGGCGTCAGAAGTGCTCCAGAAATAGAGCAGAATGAAAAAGCACACAAGACTGCCCATGAGTCAACAGCACCATACTGCAATGGAGAATGTAAAGCTAGCAGGTTCAAGGAAATTATTATCCTCTTGACTTTGTACCTGTGAGACACAACTGAGTACTAGCTGCACAAGAAGATGGATATCTACATCTACATTTACGTCTACATGTATATCAGGGACTGTAGTGATAGGAGTAATTGGTTTAAACTTAAACAGGGGAAGTTCAGTTTAGATAAAAGGAAGAAGTTCTCTACTGTGAGGGTGGTGAGGCACCGGCACAGGTTGCCCAGAGCAGTGGTGGATGCTCTATCCCTGGCAGTGTTCAAATCCAGGTTGGACAGAGCCTTGGGTAGCTCACGCATGGTCTAGTGTGAGGTGTCTCTGCCCATGGCAGTGGGGGTAGAGCAAGATGATCTTAAGGACCTTTACAACCATAACTATGCTATAATTCTATGATCTACATCTACACCTGTATTAGAGACAACCAGCTTTAGGAAGACAAGACAAAGAGGGGAGCTACCTACAAGGGGGCACAGAGAAACCAGAGCCCAACTCTTTCTCAGAGACACACTTGGAAGAGCAAGGGGCAACAGGGACAAACTGCACCAGGGAAATGCTTGCTGGAGTGTCCTGGGTTCAGCAGTAGCAGTCATTGTTCTCCATCTTGGTAGCTGGTGCAGTGCTGTGTTTTTGACTTTCAGCCTAGGAACAGCACTGATAACACCAATGTTTTCAGTTGTTGTTCAGTAATATTTACTCCAACCAAGGACTTTGTGAGTCTCATGCTCTTCCAGGGAGGAGGGTAAGTCAGGAGGAAGCAGAGACAGGATACCTGACCCAAACTAGCCAAAAGGGTATTGCATACCACAGCACGTCATGCCCAGTATATAAACTGGGGACAGTCACCTGGAAGGTCGTTTGGACTGGGTTGGGTATCAGTTGGAGGGTGATCAACAGTTATATTCTCTTCCCTTGTTATTCCCCTTATCATTATTATTTTTGGTGGTAGCAGTAGTGGTTTTGTGTTATACTTCAGTAACCAGACTGTTCTTATCTCAACCTGCGGGAGTTACATTCTTTCCATTCTCATCCCCATCCCTCTGGGAGTGGGGAAGGAAGAAGGGCAGGCGTGAGCGAGCTGCTGCATGTTTCTGAATTACTGGGTGTTAAGGAAAAACTAATTCTGCACAAGAGTGGTGTAGTCATGTGCAGCTCTGGGACAGGGAAGTGATGAAATCTTGACCTTCAGGAACTTTCAAAACCCAATGGGAAAGGGCTCTGAGCTACCTGGTGTAGTTTTGCCACCAGCCCTGTGTGGAGCCAGGGTTGGACCACAGACCTCCTGAGCCCCTACCAGCCTAGAATCTACCTGGTGCTCTAACACACATTGTGCAGTGGTGGGGTGGTGATTTAAGGGTGACTGCACAATGTTGTTGCTAAGCTGATTTCAGAGATGGCCAACACCAAGCCGTCACACACAGCTTGGCTCTTCCATCCAGCTGATGCCCCTGTTACCAGAACTGCCTTACATCCCCTATTGACTTCACATGTTCTGGTACCGTGGAGAAACTGGAGGAGCTGAGCACTGGAGAAAGTAAATCACTGTGGAAAAACTGTGCAGGCTTAATGGCAGGCTCTAAGGAGAAGCCGGCATGCAAAATGACAGGTCTGTGATAGCTGGGGATGGAGTTGCTTATAGTAACAGTCAGAGGGTTGCAAGTTCTGGGTTACATGAGAAGCAGCTCCTTTGGTTATGCTTTACTCTCTTCTGGAGGAACAGAGGTTTGGGCACATGTGTTCGTGGTTTGGTATGGTTCATGTGTTTTTCCACTGAAGCACTTGAGTATTTTTAGGCTGAAAGAGATGGCTCTGTGCTAAGCTGGAAGGATCAGAGCAGCCCTGTGCAGGCACAATGTTGCTGCTATCTCTCCCCATAAATTGAAATACGGAGAGTGGAGTATGAGAATGAAAACTGACAGAACCCCATGGGGAAAGGTGTAGTAGGAACCACCATCTCTGGCCACAGTAGGGCTGGGATTGAGGATGGGAACAGGGCGTTCCAAGCTGCTGGATGGTGGCCTGCACATGTTAGCTGCTAGGTTCGGATAACTGTATAGGACAGCATCAACCAGTCCCAGTGTTTCCAGAAGCTGAGATGTCTACTTTTCCTTTGCTGAGGGGCTGAATGCCAGAGACCCACCACTTCCAGGAAAACAACCTGGCCCACACAAGCTGGAGCACTGCCAAGGCAATCATCTCTGCAGGGAATACTGGCACTGAGGTCTAGCACACAGAGCACAGCTTGGCCAGCATTGCTAGTCGGTGGGACACAAGGCAGCAGCTTCCAGAAGGACCAGTGCAAAACTCTGATTGATTGTAGCCGTATAAAGACGCTGCCAAAAAGGACCTGTGGGTGATGGTAGATGCCGGTTGAACACAAACCACACATCTACCTTGTGAATCAAGTCTCCCTGAGGAGAAGCAGAGCCAGCAGATTGAAGGAAGTGCAATGCCAGCACATACCAATGCAGAATGGTTCCTGTGATCCAGGATGCCCTGAAACAGACCCATTTGAAGCACGTGTTTGGCAAAGGGAGAGGAAGTATGGACATTGGATGATGTGGGCTCCCATCACTCTAGTGCTGTGCACAACACTGGAGTTGTAGTGCACTCCTGGCCTCTTGCTGACTGCCCCCCACAGCCTGGCCTAATGACAGCTACAGGCAAGCTTCTCTTTGGAAAGAATTTCACATTTTCCACAAACATCCTCAAAACTAGGAAACCCAGTTAGGCACAGTGAATCTGAGAGGGGGCTATGGCCTCAGGAACAGAGGGAGAACCGAACCAGAATCTGCAGCAACCAGGACATGCAGAGGTTCCCAGAAAGCAGAGAGATCAGACCACAGTGTCTGCTCCAACTTAGCTTTATTGAACATTACAAAATACTCTGCATGTATTTTCACATTAAAACAATATTCTTGCAAATAAGAGATTAAGTCTTGAGTCATCCAGGGTGCCCATGGCTACAGAAAACACTGACTCAGCTACAGATTTAGTATGGCCCATTATCAGCAATCAAAACCAGAATAAGGCATACCAGAAATGCAAAACTATATAAAAACCTTTTAAAAACTTCATGCTCATCCAGTGGAACAGGTACCAAGCACAATAATAGCCGTTGTCGAGCCTTGCTGACAGCACCAGGGGGTACCACCAGCTTGCCTGCTCCACACTGGGCTCACTCACCCAGTACATCCAAGTATCCCCAAGTGTCACCTGCTGTCCCAGCACACCCCTGCAGCTGGAACCGGCAGTTGTTTACCTGCTCTGGGGCATTACCAGCCCAAATCCCCATTCTTCCTTCAGAGGAGCTAGTGCCCAGCTGCTATGCTGAGCTTTGCATGCAGAGCAGCTTTTGGGGAGCAATTCTTGGTCTTTGGGGTGACACCAGGGCTGTTGCCACTGGATCCTGCCAGCCTCTCAGGAGGGCCCAAGGGTGGCTGTGATGTGGTGGCAACAGACATTGAAGATGCACGTGGTTCTCACCTATCACCCCTGTTGCTGATGTACATTCAAACCTGCTGCTCCTTCAATCCTTGCTTCCTGACCAGCCCTACCAGCTGATGAGCCCCAGGCAACTGGTGAGACTGAGATGTGAGCAGGATGAATACCAAGGTTGCTATGCAGGGCAGCTGCCCCCTACCAAAATCTGAAAGCTGAACATGGCATTTTTGGGAATGCATCCAGGCCACAGGCATGAGGCTGGCACAGCAGGTTGGCTGCTAGAGGAGCCCTAGCAGGCAGGTTCACTAGTTGAGCTCCTCGTGGAGCCAGAGCCCAGAAGAGCTGCTCCTAGTCCTGAGAAGGTCATGGCATTGCCTCTGTGGTACCTCCATAGCCCAGGAACGCAGAGCTGCCATGGCAAGAAGACCATCTCTGACCTTCTGGGTGCACCCATGCGTGCTGTGAGGAACCAGCACTGTAACCACTTTAAAGTCAACAGCGCACCACTGGGTCTGAATGGGCTCCCATGCACTGGCACAGCTTCCCAGAGGTCTACTCACAGCAGGCTGGAGAGCAGCTCCACCATGCTCGTACACCAGTGAACAGCCACAACCCATTAACCAGCACCCACACACCCCAGGGCAGAACAGCCACTACAAGATGGAGTCCCCTTGGGATCCCTGCCCTAGGAGGAACATCTCTGCCCTCCCACCTGCAGAGATACATATCCCGAGAGGAAGAGTGAGGTTTGGGATCTGGGTGAATTGAGGCTGGTACCTGCTGTTGCAGCAGAAATCCCAATTATCGACCAGTTTGCATCAATAAGTGCATAGGCAAAGCCCACCCTGGAGTGCAGTTCTGGGAGGAGTAGTGGGTTCTTCTGTCACTCCTGGAGTTTATGGAGACACACAAGCTTTACAACTCAAGACAGCAGAATGGCCACAGCCCTCATCCCTTTCACTGTCCACAGTGTGCCCTTAGAGGTGGCTCACTCAGTTGAGCATCAGCCCCCTGGGCTCTGCAGTTGGCAGCACCCTGCCCTGCTTCTCTGTGGCCATAAAAAGCTGCATTTCCTGCTGCTCTGCGCGGCTGGGATTGCTGCCACTCTGTGACCGCCCGTTCTTAGAGACATGGCTGGGGAACTGGAAGCAGGAGCTCTGCTCTGGCACAACTTGACTCGCAGACTGGGGTTGCTCCTCCAGAACAGGGCAGGCGAACCTCCTGTGCAGAGGTCCACTCTCAATGCCTGGCGGGGAAGCAATGCTCTCCAGGGAGGAGATGCTTTGGTTCCACGCCTTCTGCATATCCACTGGCACGATTTTGGTGGTCTCCGAGGAGATGTAAACAGCCAGACCAGCCTGGTCTCCTTTCCATGGCAGCTCCTTCTCTGCCAAGGTAGGCGAGGGAGGGATGATGCAGGGGCTGGGGCAGACGTCCAGGCTGTCTGGGGGTGCAGGAGTGACAGTGAGATTTTGCACAGCTCTTGGTTCCTCCTCGAGCTCTGCAAACATTGCAGAACCAACCACTACCAAATGGTCAGCTGGCCCAGGCAGGCAGGAGCCACCAGAGAGGCTCTGCTGTGCCTCCAGAGCCACAGAGAACAGGGATTCCCCCATTCATGCTCTGCTGACTTTGGGTTTGCCTAGGTCCAAGCCATTTAGTGGCCCAGGAGGGACAAGTTACTTAATGGCAGCTTCCCTGGCATGGGAGCACCAGTGCCTACCAGAAGCTGTCTTTCCCTGCAGGACTTCATCAGTGGCTCGAGCAATGAACACAATCCCTTCGTCATCCTCTCTCTCTGTTTCTGAGCCATCACTCTCCTCCTCCTCGGAGCTGATCATCACCAGGACAGGAGCTGCAGCCAGATGGAGGGAGTTACTTTGGAGAATGGGGCACCCTGTGGGGGAGGACTCCACCCATGGGAGGACTTGGTGCTAGTACAACCACTTGTGCTATTGTGCCACCATGCTGGCAGTAGGCAGGCACAGAGGGCTGCTCCCATCCCATCCCATCCCATCCCATCCCATCCCACGCCACCCCACCAGGTCCCTATGCAGTACTTGCAGACCTTGCCTGCCACCCGCCTCACCAACATCCTGCCAGGGGACATTTCTGTGCGTCTTGTCATTGGTAGCCTCTCTAGTTGCAGAGATGTTCTTCTGTGAAGGAAGAAGGACCATCTGGGACCTGCCCCAAGCAAACCTGTAACCCGAGCCCAGATGACCCTGCAAGATAGGTTAACCCCAGGGACCCAGCGTCCCACACCAGCCAGATTCCTAGCCATTAGGCATTGCATCTTCATAGCCCTACAATAAACAGCTCGGTTTCAATGGCTTCAAAAACCTCAAATGAGAGAAGATACCTAAGGCTCAATTTAAGCCACAGGGTCTGGATCTGCAGCAATGTTCAGGCTACTTTATGCTGAGTGCTCTTGGAAAACAAACATGGGGCTTCCTCAGGGCTTGGGACTGCTTTGCCCAGGGAAAAGCCACACCACAGCAGTGCTGAGATGGTGAGGACACATGGACATGTAACACCCACATGCTTACACAGAGTATATGACAGGCCGAGAGAGGTGGGCTTGTTCAGTCCGGAGAAGGCTCTGGGGAGACCTTAGAGCAGCTCCAGTGCATAAAGGGACCACAAGAAACCTGGAGAGGGGCTTTGGACAAGGGTCTGTAGGGACAGGACAAGGGGGAATGGCTTTAACCTGACAGAGTGGAGATTGGCTGCTCCATCCCTGGCAGTGTTCAAGGTCAGGTTGGACAGAGCTTGGAGCAACCTGGTCTAGTGGAAGGTGCCCCTGCCCCATGGCAGGGGATTGGAACTGGATGAGCTTCCAACTCAGATGAGGCTGTGATTCTATGATAAGCAGGACTAAGATGAGATTAGCAGTTTTCCCCACTGTTTGTGCAGCTGCTGATGCCCTTCAGCACCTCACCTACAGCCCACTGTCTGCATCCTCAGGGAGGCCAACTCTCAGAGCTAGGAAAAGAGCAGAATGCTGGGGAGTGCTTGCCTTTTTTCTGCCCTTTTCCTTCAGCCTGGCCTTACTCTTGGAGAAGCAGATGTTGTGCTTTGTGGACTTGAATGTCTCCAGCCGCCTCCTCATGTTCTGACGGAAGATTTCTTTGTCTTGGCGCTCTTGTTTATCTGGAGAGATGAAGTGACGGCTGTAGCTGGCCTTGTACTGGCCGAGAGGAGGCAAAGAGACACAGGGTGAGCAGCTGGCCCCACAGAGCATCCTCCATCCCTGCTCCTCTTGTGGGTGCTGCTACCCTCAGGGTCAGCTGCACGCCATGGCGAGGGAGCGCTCACCCGCCGGCGTGGCTTGTACAGGCTTCCTCGCAGCACGTGGTGCATGGCAGCATCCTCCTTGTCCCGCCGACTCCGCACAGTGTCAATCACCTGCATGTCCAGGCACGCACCACTCCCACTCTCCCTCCTGGGGGAGATGGAGATGGAGGTGGAGGAAGAGATGGAGATGGAAATGGAGGTGGAGATTGATGGTGGGACTGGGCTACATGCCCCCATTCTATCAGACCTCTGCCAGCCCTGGCACAACACATCCCCAGGTAAAAGCAAAAATGCAGGAGTCCAGTGAGGTCTGCCCAGGGGCTTGGAGGAATGCTTGTACTCACAGGAGGTTTGTGACTGATGACTCCGAAATGGATGTGCGGCTGGGCATTGAGGGCAGTGCCAGCTTGGCAGCAGAGAATGCATGTCCACCCTGGGAGATGGGAGGGCAAAGCTGGCAGCAGGGCAGCAAGGACCTCACTGGTCTGGGGGTCCCCACTGCCTGGCCTGCAGGTACATGTGTAGCAATACATGGTGAAGCCACCACCCCAGGCCACCAGCTCCTGTTGGGGCAATCCCACCACCCGGTCCCCACCATATGCCCCTGGTGGGGAAGCTGATAGCAACATGGATGTTCAGCTTGACACCTGGTCAACGAAGCTGATAGCATCACGGATGTTCAGCTTGTAGTAAACATCCCAGATCTCATCTCGCAGCCTGTAGGCAGATTTCCGCATCAGGAGCTGGCTCAGGTACTTCTTGTCAAACTGTTCCCACCTGCCATAAGATGAAGACATGGGTGTTTAGCACTCAGGGGTACCACAGCCAGGGACCCCTGCCCATGTAAGTTTGAGTGTCCAAAGCATGCTGGAAGCAGGCTGCGCATGCAGGACCTGGCTCTGCCCGAGGACACACTGACAGGGAGAGCAGGAGCCCAGGGGACATGCTGACCCTTCATCTCTGCTCAAGGAGAAGTCAGAAACAAGTGGGCCTGTGGGAGTGGAACTGGGGCCAGCTGCTACCTAGCTGAAGCACTTCCCCTCCAGGAAAAAGGCTTTTCTCATCCTGTTTCTGTTGCTGTGCTGCAGATAAACACTGCCCAGGCCTTAACATGGCCAGCCCCTCCTCAGCACCCAGCTCTCCACCCATGGAGAGTCACTGGGCCGTAGCCTCATGCCCCATGCCCCATCCTTAGCAGTGTTCAAGGCCAGGCTGGACAGGACTTGGAGCAACCTGGTCTAGTAGATGGTGTCCCTGCCCATGGCAGGAACTAGATGACCTTTAAAGTCTCTTCCAACCCAAACCATTCTATGATTGCCACCACCACGGACACTCCATGCCCCCCCAGTAGCTCCAGCACAGGCAAGCAATGCCAGCTCCTGCAATATTCCCAGCTCCACCTCCCTGGCCTCTCTCTGGGATGCTTTAGGTACTTCGGTCGGCTGTATAATAGGAGGTAGATGGTCCCTTTCCAGATGGATTGATGGATGGACATACAGCCTTCTTAGTCCTACTGCCCTGCCTACAGCCAGGCTGTTCTCCAGGGGGGACCCTGCAATGTCCCCATGACTGGCATTATGTTCCCCTTCCACCTGACGGCCAGCAGAGGATCCTGGGTAAGATACTCACCTGTCCCGCCAGTAATGGTAGCCATGGTGCCCCACAATATCTTCCACTGCTGCCATGATGTGGTCAAAGGCCTTGAGTGAGGAGAAGAGGGTGAGAGCAGTGACAAGGCTGCAGGTGCTCCGGGGTGTGCTGACACAACACAGGGAGCCAGGCATCCTTCAGTACCAGCACATACGTGCTCATGAAGCTCCTCATTCAGTGTGGGCTTGTGGTGGTCACTGCGCTTCACCTTCAGCCATGTCACCAGGGGTTTGATGGTGAGGCCCTGGAATGCAGGAAAAGGCAAGGGAAAGACTGGGAGGGCAAGAGGGTGAGCAGCTGGGGCAGGGGAAGCAGAAGGAGCAAGAAGTCCCTAAACCATGTCACTAAGGGACATGGATTAGTGGTGGACTTGGCAGTCCTGGGGTAAAGGTTGAACTTGATGATCTTAAAGGTCTTTTCCAACCCAGTTGATTTTATGATTCTGTGAAGTGACTGGGAACAGCAGCTATGCCAGCAGCACACACCCCTACCAACCTGAGCCTGTGTGCCTGGACCTGGGCGATGCTCCCATGTCAAAGGCAGCAACCATGTTGTACCCCGTCAAGTCCCCCTTCCCCTAGGATCACATCCATCCACCCTTCATTTCCCCTTCCCAGGGTGCAGGGACTGCAGAGGTAGGGGCCATCAACAGCATTGTAAAGAGAACATTCTCAACATACTGGTGCTGCTGTTGGAGCCAACCCCAGACCAAGAAGCCAATGGGGAAACAATGTGGGCCATGGCCCCACCATTGCAACAGTCACCACCATGGCCCTCCACACCAGCCTGGTGATGGATGAAGTGCCAAGAGGCACCAAGAACCAAAGGTCACTTGAAAAGGAGTACTTGAGCCAAGCACATGTCCCCAAGCACCCACCTGCCCCCCCAGGCCACATCTGGGGCAAGATGGCAGCACTGGAGAAGGGCACAGTGCCCATCCTCACCTGCACAATGACAGTGAAGAACACCACCACAATGGTCGTTGCCACAAAATAGTCCTTGGCTTTCACCTTTGTCCTGTCCAGCAGGATGACCAGGGCAAAGGCCACGGCCCCACGGAGTCCACCATATGACATGACCAGTTGGTCTATCCTGTCCAGAGGAATGAGGCGGAAGCGGTTGAGCACACAGGTCTGCAGGACAACACCTAGGGAAGAAGAAGAGCCTGGGATGCTGGCAGGGATGCTGGCATGCTTCTGGAGATGGGGCAAACCCCAGCCAGGAACTATGGCTGGCCTCATACCCCAGCATTTCCTGGGGGATGCCACTTTTTGATATGAAAAGAGCTGGGTGCTGGCCAGAGGCATCAAGGGCAGACTTACCCACAGCTCTGAAGAGCAGGATAAAGAGCAGGGTGCCAAGCACCAGTGCTGTGTCCCATGCCCATTTGGAGGTGTCCACTGCCGAGATGCCCAGAAACATGAAGATGATGGTCTCTGAGCTGCTGGCCAGTGTCTTCATGGTGTACTTGACCGTAGTGCGGGACTTCTGGGAGATATTGGCTTCTACATACTTCTTGCAGCAGATCCCACAGAAGGTGACTCTGCAGAGGGGCAGAAGGAGTTGGCATGACCTTGCAGTGGGATGAGAAGTGGGTCTGCTCATCACCTCTTGCTGCTCAGCACCGCACCCCTGATTTCCTGGACCCCCCACTCCATGGGATGCCCCAGAACTCACGCCAGGATGGAGGAGAGTGAGACCATCTCAGCAACAAGGTATGCAACATAGGCCAGGAGGAAAACGAAGAGTGGCTCGATGATGCGTACGTGCTTGGTGAACCGTGTGATCAGGGCCAGGAGGAAGGCAAAGAGCAGCCCCACAGCCGTGCCCCCCAGGCTCACAAGGAAGAAGGAAGCTGGTGGGGGGAGAAGACTCATCTGCACTATAAGCAATTGAGCCCAGCTCCGGTGCCCCCATGACCATACCATGCTGGGCTGGCCCTTGTGCTCCCACCCGGCTCCCCAACAAAGTGTCCCATGATGACAGCCAGGATGTGTAGACAAGGCCCGCAATGACATGGTTCAGTGGTGGCCCTGGCAGTGCTGGGAAACGGTTGGACTTGATGATCTTGAAGGTTTTTTCCAACCTGGTTGATTCTGTGATTATGATTCTATCATTCTGATTATGTGACCACTGGGATGGAGATGACAGTGCTGTGGTGATCACTGCCACAGAGTAGGACAGTGCCTGTGCTTTCCTCCAACACTATCATGCTGGAGGAGAAGACAGAGGGCTGGTGGGGCACATACTCACCTACCCCCTTCATGTAGTCTGTGGCATGGATATGCTCTGGGCCCAGCTCCACAAAAGAGTTGAAGACCTTGTACAGCACCTGCAGGCAAGTCAATGCCTTGGGGAAGGCAGGGTATTATCCTGCCTTGAGAGGGACAGCACCCACCCTGCAGAAGAGGCATCACCCACCCCAAATCTGCCAGGTAACACAGCTCATCTTGACAGGCAAAGTCCCACAGGGCCAGGAGAAAGGAAAGGCCAAGAGAGCATCAGGCTTCCCCCTGCCTGGGGATGTCACCTGCATCCTCTGCCTATTCTAGGGGACTCCAGCACTTTGGCCCAAACCTGGCTCCACATTAGGGTCCCCCAAGCTCCAACTCACCACAGTGACAGCATCATTCAGGAGAGATTCGCCAAACACGATGATGAAGAGGGTCTCATTTACATGGACCTCTTCAAAGACAGCCAGCACTGCCACAGGGTCCACAGCTGAGATGAGGCTGCCGAAGAGCAGGAAATCCATCAACCCAGCTTCAACGCCTGGATCTGCTAGGACAGAAGAACTGAGTTCAGGCAGACCATCTGACCCTGAGTCCCTCTCATCAGCCTGAAACAAGCCAATCCCTCATCTGCTCCTGGTCACTTGGCTGGAGCATCCTGCTTTGGGATGCAGTGGGCTGAGCCTGGGAGCGCTCCCAGACGTCTGGGGTCTTCCAAGCAAAGCACATTATTGCTGCAACATGAGGACAGCAGGACTTGGATGTCCCCCTTGCATCCAGGTGCATTGCTGCCCCTTCAGTAGGTATGGACCGAAGGAGGCTTAGCAGCCCCACCTCAGGTCCAGGCATCAAGTGGTTCCTGGAGACTCAGGAGAGCTCAAACCATAGCCTAGGCCCCTGAAGGCCAGTAGCTCCAGCCATGGACAGGGAACACAGCAGTAAGCCAGCAGAGCTAGTCAAGGTCTGGGACAAAAATAGCAAAGACATGAGTCACCCAGTGCCAAGCCAGACCTGTTTGTCTTGCATGCTTGACAATCTTGCCAGAGCACTGTTCCTGGGATGCCAGGACTCTGTTCCTCCTATAATTCCTGGGAGCCCATGGCAGGGTCAGGCAGTGTACTCTGAACCTTGGGGTACTTTGCACTTCCAACCCATCTTTGTATGATGGGGATGGTTGGTTGGGTTGGGGATGTGGTCTAAGCTGAACAGCCCTGTGTACGCACCCATGACCCCGGCCCGGTGCAGCCCCCAGAGTGCAGTGCCGGTGGTGAAGGAGTTCCAGAGGGTGCCCACCACTGCGTAGGTGAGGATGGCACCAATGTTGTCGAAGAACAGCCGGCTGGGCATGAAGTAGCCTGAGTCAAGCACAATGGGGGGCAGAAGGAAGAGGAAGAACATGTTGGGCTCCAGCTGGTACTCAGCTTTCTTCGCCACGGCCAATACAATGCCCCCAAGGCCCAGCCCCAGCAGGATGAGGAGGCAGCTCTCTGGCACGATGGACGTCACCTTCCTTGACAGGTGGAAAACTAGAAGGGAAGGAGAAATGAGAGCATCAGATAAACAGACAGAGCATCTCAGATCCACAAGCTCCGCAGAAGGCTTGGTTGACACATGATGGACACCAGGAAGGACAAGGCAGCACTTAAGGCAGCTTTGTGGCCATGTGTGCACAGACCTTCCAGCTAGCTCCCAGGTCAGGATTTCAGGTCCCTGACCTCTTGGGATCTTCCTTTCATCCTAAGCCACTGTCTATCAAGCCAAGCAGCCAGGCATTTTGCTTTGCTTGGCCTCTGGTATCTGCCCTTAATGGATCAAAGCAGCCAGCAAGCACATTCACAGTGTCCCAAGCAATGCTGGCTGCTGTCTGAGACATCCTGGTTCACTGGGACATGTTCCCCCACTCAGAGATGAGGATGCTCAGCCTTCGTGATGAGGTGACCTTGTTTGCAGGCGTCTGAGCAAGCAGGAGGAGCAGCATGCAAAACACTGCAGCACTAGGCAGTTTCCATGCCCTCAGCACCAGCTAAACTACCTACATGCAAAACCCAGGCACACGGGAGCTGCAGATCTAGAGATCAGTTTATTCACTGTGAGGATTGGTCCAAATCTTAAGCTGCCACAGATCAGGATATATTTTTAAAGCCTGCAGGCTATGTTCTGGTATTCATCCATCAGCAATGTGGCAGTGAGCCTGCAGCCCAGGCACAAGCCAGTAAGATGTCACACCAGACAGCACAGGGCATTCGTTCCTCCAGGTAGCCTTGTCCCCAAGGCCAGGGCATCCCAGCACAGATCATTCCAGCTTTTTTGTGGGCAAGCCCCCATCCCTGAGGATTTCTCCTACCTAGGGTATGGTGCTGTATTTTTGGTACCCCTCAATGGGCAGTGCCTGGGGCAAGGCTGTTGAGGGTCACAGTGGTTTTGCTCCCTTCATTGTTGAGTTCTGCCATTCATCCAGCCCACCTCTCTAGCTTGACTTGGCCATCAGATGAAGAAACGCGTTGGGTTCCAGAGCCACCTCTGTCCTTGGGCAGCCAGCAGGTACAAGGGACAACATGGCAGCCTCTGAGCCATCACTTGGCTGCAAGCCCAGCCCTGCTGCCAACCCAAAACCCAGTCCCTAAAGCACTTTAGCTGGATTAGAGATGCCCGTTGCTTGTGCCAAGTCATCCTGGCAGAAGGAAAGCTGTGCTGTGGTCACACACCAACCCTAGGTCACTTGGCTTCTTTCCTCCTTAGGAACCCCCATGGGCACACTGTAAGTTCTGCTTAGGCAAGGGTCCTGTCTCCAGTGCTGTAGAGCTGGAGAGGAGCCCAGGAACAGGCAGCACTTCATCATCAGGTTTCCATGCCTTTGACTTTTCCCTTTGATCCTGCTCCAGTCCTGCTCTATCCTTTCTGGGGCAGGTCCCAGAATCCATGAGATGCAGACACCCTGGAAACAGAGGCCATCACCTCCTGTTCTTCCTTTCTTTTTTCCTAATATCCCTTAGTTGATTTGCTTTCCTTTGCTGCAGCTGAGCACTGAATTAGAGGAGATAATTCAAACCTCAGAAATCTGATTCTTAACTAGAGACAACATCTTTGAGCATACCACCAAACGTGCAGGCTAAGGGCTACTTTTCCTCTTGCTGAGACCTTCCCAGTGACTGGCACTGCTCCTTGGCATGGTGAGCCACATCTGTGCCATCCTGGTGAGCTCCAGCACTGCTTCCCTGCCATAACACACCAGGAACACTGCCTCAGCCATGAGCAGAGGGACAACCATCTAAAGGGGAAAGAGCTACAGAGCACCCATGCCCAAGCCTCCATCATGGCTCTGTGGCTTTGCTGCAGAGCTTAGGGAATCCCATTTGCCCTCATCTGCCTCCATGTGACCCAGCCATGGAGGCAGGAGCAATATGGACACTACAGCCTTCTCAGCCCACCCACAGCCTGGAGAAGAACTGGCTGAGCTCCAGCCCAGCGGAATTCCCGCTAAATGACCACAGAAGCTGTGGCAAAGCCCTGTTCACCCCACAAAATCCAGGCAAAGGCAGCGCTGGTGGGTACGTGGTGCCTGTAGCATGTTGCGAAATCACTTCCCACCCACGGGAACACAGCTCCCAAGTTTTCCAGAAAGGAACAAGGCATCCAGCCTCTTTCTGCACGCTTGGGATCATTGCCAAGATCCCTGCTCCGGCATCCCATCTGCACTCTCCGTGCTGCAGAGATGCGCCCTGCCTGGCCTGATAGATATCAGAAAGCCCACAGAGATGCTATGGGGACATGGTTCCTGGCTGTCATCCATCTTTCTTTCCCCCAAGCCAAAAACTTGGGCAAAGAAGGGAGCAGCATTGATGGGAAAGATCTTGCTTGTCCCCAAAGCCCCTGGCTGAGGGGGAATGTTGCTATCCTCCCAAGTGAATAATAGCACACGAGGTCCTTTGTTCCACGGGAAGCAGCCAGTGGGGATGGATAGAACGAGCTCTAATTTTACACACGCTAGTCAAGGATTTCAGTATTAAAGGTTCCCACAGCAACAGTAACTTAGCCACATGTGAATTAACTTCAGAGCCATAATCCACTCTCAGGCATTTATAATACATGATTTGCCACTGGGAAGACTCAAGTCCAAAACCTGACTCTGCTCCTCCAGTGCTGGAGGAATGATGAAACACCTAAACGAAGACATGAGCACCTGGGGACAGAGGTGGTGGTGCAAAGGGAGAGGGTTGTGACCCATGGGGATGCTACTGGGTGGAAAAAGTTGCCACCATTGCACTTAAATTCAACAGCAGTTCAGCCCTTGACTTCAAGGATAACCGAATTCTGACCAAGGAACATCATTGTTCCAAACAGGCCAGGTTGAACAGGGCTTGGAGCAACATGATGTAGTGGAAGGTGTCCCTGCAGGGGGTTGGAAATGGATGAACTTTAAATTCCCTTCCGAAACAAACCAGTTTGGGATTCTACGATTCTGGCAAGGTTCTGAAAATAGGGCAACTGTAGGAGCATGTCTGGGATCCCTCTCCCCACACCCATTCAAGAAGACCTGTGCTCTGACCAGGGATGGAAGAGGCAACAAAGCCCAGATATGCCTCGCTTTGCAGGAAGGCAACACCCAAGTCTGTTTCTCCCCGCCCCGGGTGTTTGCTGGCTTGGGGCACCCTGGCATCGTGACTGCCTCGGAGAACAGAGACCACAGTGTCATTTCCCCATCACCCAGGCGCAGGGCCGCTTCCTCCCCTGCAGTCACAGGGCTGTGAGCTGGCAGCCCAGTGCCACAACTCCAATGGCTCCTCTGCAGCAGCCTACACCCAGTGTCCATGGTGCTGCAGCCAGCTCTGCCCCTCTGCTCCAAAGCGTATTTCACCCCTGGCTCCACCTCCTCCGAGCTCCTGTGTGCCCTGGGGACCACGCGTGCCACCTCCAGGGACACCAGCTGCATGGTCGCATGCCAGGGAGCATGAGATCCTGAGGCCATGTGGATGTGGAGTGACCTACTGGATGGGACTGCTTGTAGCCCTGCCCCCAGGTGTGGATGTTGCTCCTGGCTCCAGGCTCCCAGTATCCATTTGACCTACTGGATGCACTGAGCCAGGCAGCCCAAAGCTACCAACCACGAGGGTTGTGTCTCCCAGATGACAGTGGCTATCAGCTTGCCTCAGGCCTGGAAGAGCATGGCAGGTTTGGGGATTTGGGAATGACCCCAGGTTGCATCCCCCCTCCTCCCCCCCCCCCCCCCCCCCCCCCCCCCCCCCCCCCCCCCCCCCCCCCCCCCCCCCCCCCCCCCCCCCCCCCCCCCCCCCCCCCCCCCCCCCC
>NDXB01002581.1:47295-79460 GCA_002631895.1 Agapornis roseicollis
CCCCCCCCCCCCAGCATCCCCCCTCGGACAAGGCGAGGGTGGTGATGGGAGCACATCAAGGGAAAACCACACAGGGAGCAGCTCCAGGGAGGTGTTTGAGAGAATCAAATAAAAGCCATGGAAAGAAATCGCCTGTCTCATCTTTTGCAGGTAGGAGAGATGCACTCTGCAGCTGGAGGTGGCAGAGCTGAAGACAGAAGGTTACATTTTTAAGCCTATGACGTCCTTTAATTCATTCTTTGCAATGCTATAGATCTCCCTTGTGAGAAGGCGAGAGAGGAGAGAAGCACGAGCTCCATGGCTGTGGGTTCAGCGATCCTTGATATAGGCAGAGACCAGGTGGTGCTTGCAATAGAGGCTGAATAATGAATGCTGAGACCTATTGCTGGTCTCTGGCTGCTCAGAGTCTCCCCCACCTAACTCTGAACCCTCACTTCTTGAGCCAGCTCCAAACTGTGAGGGTGCCTATGCCCCCTGCCAGGGGGGCTGTGCCCACAGTGTGGTCTCCGAGGAGGATATAAACCTGCCTCAAGGTCACAGCTTCACCCCCTGGGCCCAGCACAGGGGCACTGTAGAGGATCAGCCCTCTGGGGACTCTGGTCAGCACCCACACATGGGCATCCCTTCCCCAGCACCCAGGGAGTGGGGCGGGGGCACAGCCCTGCAGCACCTCACCCACATCCTCCTTGCACCTTCCCCCTCCTTCTTGCCTTCCCCTGGCTGCGTGGTCCGGTGCTGGGGAACACAAGAGTCTGAGGCCATGTGAATGTGGAGTGATTAAGCAGCAGGGGATCACAGGCACTAACCCATATACAGGCTGCTGGGGACACGTCTTGCCCAACACCTGCACCACTGGGTGCACTTCCTGAGGCTGCGGGGCTACCAAGCAGTCTCCAGCCCAGCTGATAGCATGTGCTGTGCCAGCCTCTGGGGCACGGGACATCTTTTGGGGGCATCTCTGCTCAGCTTTTCTCATGAGCCCTCCCCCTGTGCCCACCCATCCATCCATCAATCTCAGGGAAAACGGGCCCAGGCCCTTGTGTTGTTCCTCGGGCTGTGCTTTCACTTCGTACCGCGGAAGGGGATGGGGGATGAGCCATGGGGTCGTGCCGGGCACCGCAGCCTGGCCGAGGATGGCTGACCAGATGATGGTCCCCATTTGTCCCCATGACCTGTGTCCTGGGAAGCAGCGGCACCCCTCCCCTGCATGCAGGGACGTCGTATCTCACCCTACCCTCTTCGCGATGGGCGCAGTAGCGCCCCGTGCCCCAGGGGACCGGACCTGGGGAAGCGGTGGCGAGGGACAGGACACACGGACACTCACCGATCTTGGCTAGGCTGGCCACTAGGATCCAGGCGGCCACCAGGCAGGGCGCCTGCACCTCCTGCCACTGCCACCGCAGCAGCTCAACGCTCGCCGGTGCGGCGGGGCTAGGAGAGGCCGCCGGCGGCTGCATGGCCGCATCCCTCCGCGCCGTTCCTGCTGCTCTCCGCCGCTCTGCCGCGATACCGGCCCTCGCCCGCGTCACGCGCACGTCCCGCGCCGGGCCGGCCCCCCTTCGCCCCACGCCACCGGCTCCGCCAGCCCCTCCCTCCCGCCAACCCCCTCGGTACTGCCGGGGGCCCCGGCACTGGCCTGCACACCCCGCGCACCCCGCTCCGCCCCGGCTCGACTGCACACCCCGGTGTCTGCCTGCGCCGGCCCCGGTCCCCTCCAGTGTCCTTGCACCACCTCCACGGTTACCCTGCCACACCTCGGCCCCCTGAGCCGGACCCTACTTCCCCTCCCCCGTGTCAGCCTGGTGCAGCTTCACTGGTCCCGGAACCCCCTTACCCCGTGCCAGACCCCTGCCCCACTCCTCCCTGACACCACCCCTGTGCCTCCTGCATCACTTCAGTGCCGTGTCCTGCACTGGCACCGCTGCTCCGCCCAAGTTCCCTCACCCTGGCTCAGCCCTCCTGCACCCATCATGTTCTCAGTCTCCTCAGTCCTCCTCCTGATGCAAGCCAAGACCACCCATTCCTGCCCCAGCCACTGCCTGAGCACCAGTCTGGGAGCATTCCAGAGGGGTCCCCTTTCCCTTCTCAGCCTCTTAGACACCCCTAAAAACTCCCACTTGCCCACCAAACCTAGGCTGTCCACTGCTCCGGGAGGTGCCCCATCTCCCACATCCCATCACTGTGGTCCGAGATCCAGGGCCTCATGGCCTGGCCAGACAGTGAGGGATGTCCAGTGGCCGGTGGAGCAGTGATGCTGCCTGGTACAGGGCAGGAAGGCACGGTGTCAGTACACTTTATGGGGAGCCAGCTCTGAGCTGCATTCATGTATCCCTGGAGCATGGACAGAAGGACACCTTGTCTGTGGAGGCACAGGAAAGGCCTTGCAAGGGCTGTGCTGAGAAGCAGCTGCCTCCTGTTTCCCCTTTAAGCTGCCAAAGGTGTAATTAAATCCCCCTTTAACTTGCATCCCACAGGCTGGTCCTGCTCTGCTGCTCTGGCCTCTTGGACCCAGCCTGTGCTACTGCATGGGGGTCTCTGCAAAGCTCCCCCAGTCTGTTCACACCTCCTACTGGGAGCCCAGTCTGGAGCCAGGAGTGAGGGGAACACCACTTCATTGTGCTGGGCTATTGGCACTGCCCAGTATGCAATCAAAAAGGTCAAATCACCTTTGCTAAAGGTTTTCCTTGAAGAGCTGTGCTTTGTGCTGAGTTCACCCGTGTCCCCATTCCTGGTCCAGCTGCGCTTCTCCTGGCGGTCCTCCCAAGGGTTCTGGCTCCCCTTTGCATCCTCCTTCCCAAACTCACCTTCCCAAACGCACCATACAACACTACCCTGTCCGTTTTGGATGTTCTCGTTAACATCAACACCCTGAATGCGCAACGATCTCGTTTGTATCAACACCAGCCTTGAAGGCACTGAGCTGCCCAGCTGGCCCCCAGCTCTGGGGTGAGTAAGACCCACCGGCATCCCGGAGCCCCACGGAGCCACCTGGAGCATCCCTCAGATCCCCCGGGAGCCCCCCGAAACATCCCCGGAGCGTCTCCTGGACCATCCCCCGGAGTCCTCCGAAGCGTCCACCGGATCCCCTCGGGTCCCTCCAAAGTATTCCTGGAGCACCCTCTACAGCATCGCCGGGAGCATCCCCGTGAGCCGGCGGGCGGCCGCGGGGGGGCGCGCCGAGACCCGAGCGGTCGGTATCGGAGGGGGCGTGGCCTGGATTGGGATGGGGGCGTGGCCATCGGAGGGGGTGGGATCGGACAGGGGCGTGGCCTGCTGCGCAGCGCCGGTGGCGGAGCAGCGGCCGCAGCGGTGGCGCCATGGCGGAGGCGGTGGTTCAGTGCCGGATCCAGTACCTGGAGGACTCGGACCCCTTCGGTTGCGGCAGCTTCCCGGAGCCACGGCGAGCCCCGGTTTATGCCGTGGTGGAGGCGCTGCCCCTTGGGGCGCAGCTGTCAGCTCTGCACCGCCTAGTTGGGGCTCCGCTGCCGGTGAGGGGGAGCCGCGGGCGGGCGGGGAAGGCGCGCAGGCACAGGGCTGGGATCGGGAGTGATCTGGAAGGAGCTCAGAGGGGAGGTGAGGAACGGGGCGGTGTGTCCCCGCCGGAACACGGGTAGCTCTCCCGGTGTGAGTCAGGGCGGAATCTGTGAGACCTCTGCGGGAGATGCCGGTTCTCGGCAGGCACCGGATGAGTCGGCGGGGAGGAAGAGAATGTGCTTGCTCAGAGCCGGCAGGAACCCGCGCAGAGGGAAGCAGGATGAGGGCAGGCGTCCATTCCCATCTCCTCGGGGCTGACCCAGGCAGCGGTCTCCTACCCCAGCATCCACCTTTCACACTCAGTTCCAGGAGTGGAGCCGAGCCTCGAAGGGAGCACACCGCTCCCTGACACCGGGGGGACCGGGCCAACATCCCCAGTCACTGCAGCACGGGTGCTTTGGGGAGGCGCCGGTGGGGCCGGAGGACCCGCAGCCCTTCACCCTGCCGGTCCACCGGCAGCCTTTAGCGGAAACTTGTGCTGAGCAATTTCCTCCGTCTAGGAGGAAGGCAGGAGGCCAAAGCAAGGCTCCGTTTCTTGCTTGTGTGGCCTCAAGCCTGCTCCAGGCTGGATAAAAGAGGCTAGGGAGAAGAAGAGTCAGGGAACCTTCCCTCTAGGGTGTCTCGTTGGGATGATGCTGTCAGAGCATCCTTTACAGGGTGGGGATAGGCTTGTTTTCCTTATGAGTGTGGGACCAGCAGAGCTTTGGCAATGGTTGAGCATCTCTGTGTTGCAGCACGGCAGGAGTGCAGGGAGGAACCCAGATAGGCAAGGGCAGTGTACCCTGCCCATAGCTGGCGAGGGCAGATGGAGCCAGCAGGAGGGGGAAATCAGTTCCGTGTGCCTGGCACTGAGCTTGCTGCCCTGCCAGGGAGAGGGATCACTGTGAGACTTTTGCCTGCACCACAAAATCTTCCCTTTTAATCCACTTTTCATTTTCCTTGGAGCAAAGTGGCAGTGTCTCGTGTCATCATCATCATGGGATTTTTAGGTGGTGACTAAATGGAGTTTGTTTGGGAACAACCAGCCTCGAGACATGACGAATGGAGCAAACTCAAATTTCAGGCGTGTGCTCTCCTCCCGGGCAGAAGCTGTCTGTAACAGGATCTCCAGCCAAGGGTGCTGTGTGGTGACACGGGGGGGCTGGGTATGGATTTCCTTAGGACAGGAGTGCTGCAAAGAAGTCCTGTGTGTGGCAGAGGCATGCTGATCTGGGATTTTGGGTGCTGTTCTCCGCCTAAGTCAAGCTCTGGATGGTTTTTTATCTGTAGTTTTCCTGCATCTTGTAACTCTTGGTGACATTTGCAGATAGGATCCTGCTTTGGGTTTATAAGACAGAGTCCTAGTTTATATGAGTTATATAGATTATAAACCATGATCCCTATATTACATACAGCTTTCTGAGCCATAGCCCAGCCTGACATGTTGGGATGCTAGCTGGGATTTGCATGAGACAATGTGTTCATTGGGAGCCTCTGCACCGGGATTTACGACCTGCAGAGCAAGGTCACTATCCCGAGCCACCTGATTCAATCCAAATCCAGAGCTGGCACCCTGAAGCTGCTGAGATGTCATTACACTGGTACAATGAGCAGAAACCTCCCTTGGTGCCCCTCGTGCCAGGTAGTGCTCAGCTCTATTACTTGCTGCCCTAAAATTAGTAAATGAACAGTTGAATTTTTCCCAAGGAACTGGGTATTAATAAAATTGAGCCAGGGGTGCCTGGTGCCAGGCTTATCCTGCAGGCCAGCATGCCCAGAGCTGAGCAGCACAGGGAGGAGGATGCAACAGCTGGGAGAATGCAACCAGAGGTCCCCACATCATCAGAGGAGGTTGAACCATAGAGCCCCAGGGGTTCTGCCATGGGGGACCAGTGGCATCCTGCCCTCCCTGAGCACAGCAGAGCTGCTCCCTGAGCTGGGAACAGCCTGGAGAAGATGAGCAAGAGGTTTCTCATGCCAGTATTACTGCCTTTAACAGCCTGTCCTGCCCCATGACACCCCCAGTGCTTCCTCTCCCCCAGCTCAACCCACCGGTGATGACTTTTTCATGCTCTCCGGAAAATGTGTTTGTGCTTGGAAATACCTTCCTGCTTTGTTTGTGCTGTCGCATTGTTCAGCTATGGGCTGATACTATCTTCTCCTGCTCTCCAGCATTTTTCTAGTACCCTTGGGTGATGCTCGTGCTGGGCGTGGACCTTTTCTGAACCTCCACAAGCAGGTTTTGATAGGGAAGGTCCCCAGATGCCACTGCACTCCCTTGCCCCAGAGATCTATGGATTTTTCCAAATAATTGCATAACCCAGGGGCTGAAGCATTACTTTTCCCTTCCCCCACTGGAAACCCAGGGAAGAGCAAACAGCTCTCTGTCCTTGGTGCCATAAGCTCACTGCAAGCTCTCAGGCTTAATAGAGGAGAGCTGCTTGTGCCCTTATGAAGTGCATAAGCCCTGTCCCACCAGCCCCATGCTCCTCTATTTCCTAACTGGCTCGAGAGGGGCTTTGCCAAAGGTCTTTGCTCCACTTCACTTTAAACGGGCATGGAAATGGTGAGATGGGGTCAGCAGCAGTGCTTCGAAAGTGCTGTTTGCTTCTTGCCAAATGGTTAGAGCCGAGTCCTGATGCTTAGCAGCCTCTGGCGATTCCCAGCTCCTGGCAGTGTCCATGCATACATCCCAGGGTGGGAGCTGCAGCCAGGCATTTGTTCCGTGGCATTGCCAGGGTGGCAGCTGGCCACTGAGAATTGGATCCTCCAGTTGCCTTGGGACTGTTGATGAGAAACGTGGGCTCTGTTAATGAGCAACAAGCCTAGCTGGAGGAGCAGCAAGGACCATTTGCAAGCACATGCGCAGTTCTGGGCCAGCTCTGGGTGACCTCCAGAGACCCCTCCTGGCCTCAGGATGGATTTTTTTCCCCCATAATAAGGTAATGGCAGTGCTCCCATCCACTTGCTGCCATCCATCAGGTAGGTGCAGGCAGGACTGAAAGTCTGGCAATAAACAACCTTTTGAGCCCTGAAATGGAATCTCAGTGAATGCACTTGGTTGCTGGTTGGGGTTGTCTTCTGTTTAACTCCTGCTTCAGCTGCTGCAAATATTAGATTTTTTCTGTATTTTCCCCATGGCCTTCCTAGAAGAGCTGCAGCAACACTATCAAATTGTGGTCAGTGCAGAAAGAAAGTGTTGGAGAAAGGGGAAAGCATTTCCTCCACTGGCAGATAAAGAGGATATTCGCTGCCCAGCTGTGGAGCATCCTCCCGTGTGGGAATGCTATGATAGGGGTGAGCAGGAAGACGCGATGCCATGGTGCATGGCACCAGTTCAGTTTTGGGTGGAGGATGTCTCCATCACATCTCCTGAGGGGAGCCGGCTTTTACTGGGGAATCACTTTCCTGGCATGTGTGTTGTTGCTGAACTGCAAAGCCATCCACAACGCTAAGTGTTGGTAGGATCAGGTTCATCCATGTGTTCCTGCCTTACCCATGTCTCAGGTCTGAGGCGTCAGCACAGGTAGAGTGGGACTTTTTTAACACAGGCAGATCTCTCTCTGGACCATGGTCCCACAACGGGGCTGGCACCAGCAACTTGTCCTTAGGGAGACACCATAACCTCCCCCTGTAGCAGATGAAGGACATCAGTACTGCTGAGGGTGCATGGGCCTCCCTAGAGCCTTGGGCTGGAGGTGTGAGCGTGGGATGCTCTCCTTCCCCTGCAAAGTCCCCATGACAGCCCATTTTAAAATGGATTTACAGGCAGGAGGCGGATGGATCAGAGCCACCTCACGCCAGGAGCTGTCTTTACCCCATGACCCCAGTGTGCTGTCCCCGGCAGCACAGGCCTGCGGTCCCAGCTCAGATCATCAGTCAGTGCTCCCTGGGGTGGAAATGCTGTTCTGAGATGTTTGGCAGGGCAGCATGAGCCTGGGACAGCCTGTCCCGTCCCCGGGGGCTGCTGATTGCCAGGGGGGATGCAGCCAAAGCTGGCCCCAGCGCTTGGAGTGTCTCTTGTGGGGAGCACTGCCAAGCTCACACGGGAAACATGCAGGGTCGAGTCCCGGGGGCTTGGCCTTCCCAGCCAGCTGGGACATGTCACCAGCCCCAAGAGAAGCTGGGGATGTCAACTCCGGCTTGCTGGGGTTCTGGCTGCCCAGAGAAGGCAAAGTTCTTGTGCTGGAACTGTGAGAGTTGCTCTGTACTGTGTTTGAGTGCCCAGGAGGATGTAGTGGTGCCTGGGAGGATGTGAGAATGCCTGAGAGGATGTGGGGATTCCCAGGAGGATGCAGGGATGCCTAAAGGGGTGCTTGTGAGGTTACAAAGATGCCCAGGAGGATGTGGGGTTGGCTGAAGGGATATCCAGGGAGATGCAGCCTAGGAGGATGCAGGAGTGCTCAGGAGGATGCCTGGGAGGATGCAGGGGTGCGCAGAAGGACACATGAATGCCTGGAAGAGTCTGTCCCTGTGGAGGCATTGAAGATTTCCCCTGCATCAAACCCTGCATGGGGCCAGCATGAGCAAACACCCTATGCAGAGGCAGGGCTGGCAGCCAGGAGTGCTGCTCAGGGCAGGCCTGTGTTTGGTGCAGGTTGCCATGGCTGGTTGGCTTGGCCAGCAACCACTGGAGGTGGAGTAGGACGCTATGAACATGAACAACCCAGCAGCAGTGCCCTGCCAAATTGCTTCTTATCCAAGGCTTAGTCAGGGTTGTTAATGGTGTTAATGCATGTGGCATTTCTCCCTTGCCCTCAGGTTTACCATCACACTCACAGTGAAGTCATGTGTGAGCTCTTGTGACTTAAGGGCATGGGGCTTCATGGAAAGCAGTTCCAGTGAGATGCTGGAGCCATACCCAGCATTGCTGTGGGTCACTTGAGGGCCATGATGGGGAAAAGCATTGGTGGTAAAAGCAGAGAAGCTGTGACCATCTCCTTGGCCAGAGGGTGTGCAGTTTTGGGGTGGGCTTTTAAGTGACTGATGAGCCCCACTTCTCTTCCCCTGGTTGCTGCTTGTGCTGCTTGCTCTTTTTGGCAGCAGTAGTAGCATTAATCATGGGGTTTTATCCCTGATGCTCAGCTCCCCAGGTGGTTACACAGCAACTGCTGTGGGCAGGTGGGAAGAGGCATCAATTCCTTGGAAGTAGGGTGAGGAGGGTGTTGCAAATGCTTTAGGAACAGGTCCAGATGTGCAGGGTCCTGGCAATACCAGGCAGGCATTTTGCCCTCCCTCTGCTCCTACACACACCTTGAGGGCAAATTGCTCCCATCAGGAGCTCACCCCGGATCCCTGAGGGCTGTGGGGTGCTGCTGGCTCCCAGGCGGTTCAGGGGCTCTGAAGCACCCTGCATGCTGTGCCTGCCTGTCAGGGTGCAGCATGGGTGCTGTACGTTGACTTTTAAGGGAGGTGGCCTCACCCCAGCCTTGCCTTGGGCTGTGCTTTTTTTTCTGGGTCAGTTGTCTGGAAGATGCCACGTAGCTGTGGGCTGAGCCACAGGCTGCATCACTGGGGGACACCCCTGTGGGGTTTTCCCCTGTCTGGGGTGTCCTCTTATGCATTGGTGGCTCCTACAGACCCAGTCCGTGCAGGTGGAAGCAATTCATCAGCCCAGTCGAAGGCACCAGCCCTGGGAAGAGACAGGTCCTACCCTGGTGCTGACTAAGCCCCAAGGTGCAAATCTGCCGAGGAGCCTGGCACCACCCTCGCTCTGCCTTTTCCCAGCCTGCGGCTCCATGTTTCTTCTGTTTGCCGTTGGAGGGTGCCAGAGCATCTCCTCATGGGTCCAGGATGGGACCTGCTACCCTGCTGCGGGATGTGGATGCTGGGTGTGCTTGGTGTGGGCAGGAGGGTGATCCAGGGATGCTGCATCCTCTGGGAGCTGGGAGGGCTGTGGTGGGCACAGGGGCTCAGCCAGGCTGTCTGCATCCCCAGCTGGAGGACTGCACGCTGCAGATCTCACCGTCTGGGCACTACCTGGACCTTGAGTTATCCCTGCTGGAGCAGAAGGATGATCTGGAAAGTTTCTACGAGGAGGTCAGGTGAGGCACATGGGATGCCCAAGCCCTCCAGGGATGGGACACGGGAACCCCACGTGCATGTGAACACTGGGAGCCATAGTGGTTCCACTGCAAATGCTCACAGTTTCCCCTGTCCCTAGGAAGGGGAGACGGCCGACCCTGATCCTGCGCACACAGCTCTCTGTCCGAGTCCATGCCATCATTGGTGAGTCCTCCTTCTCCATCAGCTTGTCCCCCTCCTCGAATGGTGGCTTGATCTCTGCCATGAGTTTTGGACAAGGCTTTTTGTGATGGAAAGAGGGAGCAATCCAGCCCAGGACTGCTTCTGCCCCATAACCCCTCCCAGAGATTCAGGGACATGGACCCCATGAGGCTGGTGGGGACTTGCTGGGTTAATCCCATCCATCCTCAGAGATCAGGACTTCTGCCTTTTGGGCTGGGAGCCCACCACCCACTGCAGATATTCTGGGTCATTCAGGCAAGCTCTAAATATAGCCTTGCAGGATGCAAACAAATAGCTTTTGCGCAGCAGAAAGTGCTGCTGCACCTTGGGGCAGCCTGCTCAGAGGCCCTGCACAATGCTCAGGAGTGCCAAAGCCTCTTTCCTCCTTAGCAAGAGGGGAAACAAGTGCTGAGCAGAGCAATATTGGCTAGGCATCAGCTGGCCAGGCAGGGCTGCAGCCAAGCCTGACTGATGCGGGAAGGGGCAGGAAGGCCAGGATCAGGGTCATGCTCTTTGCGAGCAGTTCCCAGGCTCCGGCTGAGCTCCGGGTTCTCTGCTTTCCCTCTGGGGTGCTCTGCTTTCCCTCTGGCTGCTGTGACAAGCTGATAAGCGAGCAGAGGAGGCTGCTGGGACCTCGTGTTTACAGAGCCCTGTCAGCATTACTGGAGGGTTCCTTGCACAGCTTGCTTCTGGCCTGTTAAGCCTGACCCAAATAACTCAGGATGCTCAGATAACTAGAGCTTTAGATGCAGGAAGTGCTGACTCCCAGTGGCTTTGGTCCGCACATTTGTTTAAGTGGAGCTTTTCAGTTTCTCATTGCCCTGGCTGTTCCATGCAGGCTCCTGCCCACAGGCACCATCCGCATAAGCACATAGTCTGCATCCCAGTGACTGTTCTTCTGTCCCCGAGCCAGTGTCATGCTGCCATCCTTGCTATTCCCATCCTGCAGTTTTTCCCAAGCTGTGGGGCTGCTGGGGACTCCAGAATCAGGGCAAATGTGTTTTAGCCATGGCTAAAAGTAGCTCAGCCTCTTGCCCTTGTTCCTGTTTCAGTTATGCACAGGAAACTGGGGGGGATATTTATGTCATTGCTGGGCAGAAAAAGAAGGCAAAACGAAAGGAAATTGGAAGGTGGCATGGCTGAAATAAGTAGCTGTGGAGCTGCAGCTGCTTCCACCCGGGGGCAATGCCAACATCATGGGATGACAGTACAGGGTTTAGTTGGGTTGAGGGGCTTTCCCAGGCAGCTGGCAGCGTTCCAGAGCCCTGATTCAGCATCAGTCCTTTCCTTCCAGAGAAGCTGTACAACTCGCAAGGGCCAGAGCTACGGCGATCTCTCTTCTCCCTCAAGCAGCTTTTTCAGGTACAGTGATGCTGTGGGGTTCAGGGGGGTTTCCTGGGGACTGGCAGCCCACCCCTGCCTCCTCACACTGTGGTAACACCTGACCTTTGCCCTGCAGGAGGACAAGGACCTGGTGCCAGAGTTTGTGAATCTGGATGGCCTGACATGCCTGATCAAAGTGGGGGCAGAGGCTGACCAGAACTACCAGAATTACATCCTCCGGGGTTGGTGTTTGGGCACTTCTCATCCCTAGGGAGGAAGGCTGGCACTTGGAGGGGGGTGAGGCAGCCTCCTCCAAGAAAAGCCCTATCCCTGCTGCACTGTGACCCTGCCTGCTCTCTGCCTTGCAGCCTTGAGCCAAATTATGCTCTTCATGGATGGGATGCAGGGTGTCATCAACCACAATGAGACTATCCAGTGGCTCTACACTCTGTCAGGAAGCCCAGTAAGCTCCTGTTGCCCTGGGGGCTGCCTGTGCCTCTCACTGCACCCTTCTTCCCTGCCTGTGGCTGTCTCCTTGCACTGTCCCATAGGGGATTTATCCCATCCTCTTCCTTTGGGCCCAGTGCCCTTTGTATGTGTTGGGTTCTGCTCCCAACCATTTGTAAGCCATGCAGGTTTCTAGAGCTCCCCATCCTGATGTGACCATGCTCCTGGACAGAGAGTTTGAGCAAAAAGGTCCCACTCCAGATGCCTTCCCAGTGCCCACTGCCCATCAGCATCATAGCTGCAAGGCTGGTCTGTGGTCCCATGGCAAAGCCCCCAGCCACAGAGCATGGTGACCTAGCAGACACCGCTGCCATCCCAGCCACTGTCCCTTGTCCCAGTATCGCCTGGTGGTGAAGATGGCACTGAAGCTGCTGCTGGTGTTTGTGGAGTACATGGAGCCCAACGCCCTGCTTTTCATCCACGCTGTCAATGCCGTGGACCAGGCAAGAGGTGGGTGCAGGACCAGACTCTGGCCAGGTCCCCACCAGGCGACAGGATGTATGTGTGTGTGTCCTTGTCTCATGTGTCACTGGCATGGGCCACTTTTTGTAGGAACCTGTCCATGGTCCAACCTGATGGCTGTCCTGGAGCAACGCAACGGGGCTGACACAGAGCTGCTGGTCTTTGCCATGACACTCATCAACAAGGTCCAGGGGGGTGGCAGGGTGTCCCTGTGGTACCACAGTGGCAGGGCTCAGTGTGGGTCACACTGGTCTCAGCACCGTCCTTTTGGTCCTGCTTAGACACTGGCAGCCCTCCCAGACCAGGATATGTTTTATGATGTGACGGATTGCCTGGAGCAGCAGGGCATGGAACAGGTGGTGCAGCAGTTCCTAGGCAGCAAGGGCACCGACCTCGACTTGAAGCACCAGTTCACACTCTATGAGGTGAGCATGGCTCCTGTGGGGTCTGACTGTGCATCATGTCCTGTGGGAGCAGGGAGGGCAAGTGGTGGGGTGGTGGGGCTGACATGCCCTCCTGTTACCTCCACAGAGTGCTCTCAAGTTAGAGGATGATGTGGAAGAGCCGCCCTCGGGGGGACGCAAGGACCGGAAGAGGACAGATGAGGGCCGGCGTGGATGGCGATCCCATGGTGGCTGCCCAGAGCCTGGTCCTGATGTGCAGCTTGGGTCCCCTGAAACCCCAAAGGAGCCCCCCACTGAGGACACCCCAGCTGTCCCCATGCTGAGCAGCCCAACAGAGTAAGTTTGGCTGGAGGTGGCCCAAGGTGGGGATGGTCCCAGGACTCTTTCATCAGGGTCTGTAGCAATATGACAGGGGGTGATGGGTTTAAACTGAAACAGGTGAAGTTCAAGTTAGGTATAAGGAAGAAGTTCTTCCCTGTGAGGGTGGTGAGGCCCTGGCACAGGTTGCCCAGAGAAGCTGTAGCTGCCCCATCCCTGGCAGTGCTCAAGGCCAGGTTGGATGGGGCTTGGAGCAACCTGCTCTAGTGGAAGGTGTCCCTGCCTGTGGCAGGGGGTTTGGAGCTGGATGAGCTTTAAGGTCCTTTCCAACCCAAACCAGTCTGGGATTCTGCGGTTCTATGGTGAAGATGCTGGGATCCAGTGTGAGCAGTGCTCAGGTCTATTGTCAGTGCCAGGGTGAGGATAGCCCTGCAGGACTTGAACTCATTTCCTGTCACCTCTTTCTTCAGCCTGTGTCCCAGCAGTATCTTCAGCAGCGCATCCAGTGTGCAGCTTGCACTGGCCTCCTCACTGGCTGACAAGGAGCGGTCTCCAGCCCCAAGCGAGCGCAGTGTCTACAAGTAAGGAGCCAGGAGGGGCAGGGTGCACAGGGGGGTTCCCCCTCGTGTGGAAGGGGGGCTCCTAGGAACATGGGGTGCACCTGTGTCAGTGCAGGGAAACAGGGTCTGGGTGGGCACCAGGGATGGAGAGAAGTGTGACAGGGGGAGCGGATGTCTGAGAGGGACTGGCCAGGGGCTCCAGGGCATCCTTCACATGTGCACAGCTCCTCTCCGGCAACTCCTCACTCTTCCTCTTGTCCGCGCTTGACCTCTTCTCTGCCTACTCTTTTCTGTCTTTCCTTTTGCAGGCTGCGCCAAACTGCCCCTGTCTGGTAAGTGCCTGGGCTCTGCATGTGTGTGCTCCTTCCCAGCGTGATGCTCTGGCGGGAACAGGCACTGTCCTGCTCCACTTGCTGTCCCCATCCCTCACCTCTCCCTTCTGACCTTCATCATCACTGGGTTATGGCACCCTCTTCTCCCCACCTTCTAGGGTGAGATGTCCCTGTGGGGGTGGGACAGCCTGCCCTCGGGCTGGCAGGAGGCTGGCATTGCATTCCTGGTGGCAAACTGGGTGGCTCTGGTGCAGTGGACACTGCACCATCTCACCAGCACCTAATGCCATTTGGTGCCTGGGCAGGAAGGGATTTGATGGGCATCTCCTGGCTCCCCAGTGAACCCCAGTGCCATGGGATGACAGCAGGACAAAGGTCCCATGCTAGAGGGCTGCCAGAGGTGGTGTGCAGGAGGCACGAGCCTAGGGGGTCTGTTAGCAGTGGGGGCTAATCCCTATTTTCCCTCAGGCGGGAGGATGCCCCCTCCTTGCATGGGGACAAGCCTATTTTGAGGAGGTTTGAGTAAGTAGAGGCATGCGTGTGTCTCCAGGTGTGCGTTTCCTTTGGCCAGCGCCTGCTAGAGGCTTCTGGGCTCTGGCCACATAGGGCATGCAGAGCAGGACGGTTTCCACAAGTCTCTGCTTGGGTTTCGTAGCTTTTGGATGAGGGTTGCAGTGAGCACCAGGTCTGCTGGGGCCAAAAGGTGACAAAGACATGAGCCTTTGGCTCCCATGGGACTGCAGCATCCCTGTCCCCAAGCCGTGGTGGCATCATCTGCCTCTCTGCAGCACTTACAGGAGGTTGAATCCTTCATGTTCCTGATGTTGTGTGGCCCAGGCAGGGAGTTTCTGTGCTGTGGGACTGGCTGTGCAGTGTGGTGTGGCATGGTTTGCCCATTGTTCCAGTCATGCCTGTCCCTGTCTTGTTCCTGGCCAACATCTGCCCCCATCTTGTAGAGCTCGCTTCCTGGAGAATCTGGCTGCAACCCAGAAGGAGAAGATCTCTTCCATGACAAAGGGACGTCTCAGTGTCCTCGATGATGCTGAGCTGGAGCATCCCACCACTCTCATTTGGGACAGGGACAGCAGTGCTCCTGAGTCCAGCATGGAGACACAAAACACAAGTAGGTGTTTCCAGGGTATGTGTTTCTGGCTCTGGGCTCATTGGGGTCCCCAGGATGGGTATTAGTGGCCTTTCTGCCCCCCAGCCCATGCCTGATACTCAGAGCCATGGAGGAGCTGGGTGGTTCCTCCCTGTCCCACGCCGAACACTGGCATCCAAGCACAGCCCACCAAGGAGCAGGACCCCAACTCTATGTGCAGCCCAGCACAGTTACTGCAGCCTCTTCCCCTCTCCCTGCAGGATCTTGCCTGGCTCAGCGGGACCCCACCAACTCCTGCAGCACCATCTCCTCCAACACCAGGTTCATGCTGGACATGCTCTATGCTAAAGGCTCCTCAGAGCCAGGGAGGGAGAAGATCTTCCCTGAGGTCCCCTCACCTGCCCTGGTCCAGGGTGAGGTGGTGATGGATGCCGTTGGAGGTGGCAGCCAAGAGCAGGAGAGCACCTGGCCCCGTGGCAGGGCTCCAGATGGGCCAGTGGCCAGTGCTCACGCCAAGCTGGCACGTGCCATGTCCAGCATAGATGCCGAGACCCACACACAGAAGCTGGAGAACACTGGGATGATGCCCATCAAGAAGGATGTGGAGCTGACATGGGAGCGCTTGGAGGCCAGCCCTGCACAGCTGAAGATCAAGGACCTGGACTTTACTGACCTGGGGGAAGAAGAAGACTTTGACATCCTGGACACGGAGCCAATAACCAACGGCTCCTTGCTCCCTCCCACCATTGAAGCAACAAAAGCTGGAGCATTAATGGCTCCCCCTCCACCTCCTGCATTCCCTGGCTGCCCACCACCTCCACCTCCACCTCCTGCATTCCCTGGCTGCCCACCACCTCCACCTCCACCTCCTGCATTCCCTGGCTGCACACCACCTCCACCTCCTGCAGTCTCTGGCTGCCCACCCCTGCCAGGGCTACCAGGTTCTTCCATAATGGATGGTCCCTCCGAAGCCAAGAAGAAGAGGACAGTGAAGCTCTTCTGGAAGGAGTTGAAGCAGCTAGATGGCACTGTGGGGACAGGCAGGTTTGGCCAGGCGACGCTGTGGGCATCCCTGCAGAGCGTTGAAGTCAATACTGCCAAACTGGAACATCTCTTTGAGTCACGGTCAAAGGAAGTACCAACTTCAAAGGTACCTGTGGGCTGGTACCCATCAGCCAAGGGGACTTGAAGGGTGGGAGGAAGGCTGTTAATTCCTTTGGGTACCTTAGACATGCACCGTCACCCCTACCCTCTGCTGAGGATGTGTACCTGCAGCCTGGAGACTTGGCAGAGACAGTGACAGATAGTGTGTGGGTTTGGCTTACCACCAGGTCTCTGATCAGCTTGTTGTGTCCATTGTGTTTTCTTGAAGGAAACCCTTTGCTTTCCTGTCCCCATCTATTCTGTCCTCTTTGCAGAAGGCCATCGATGGGAAGAAGGTGGTTGTGGTGCTGGACCCCAAGAGGAGCAATGCTATCAACATTGGCCTCACGGTACTGCCACCTGTGCACATCATCAAGACAGCTGTGCTCAACTTCGATGAGTTTGCAGTCAATAAGGAAGGGATTGAGGTGAGCACAAGAGAAGCTCAGCCCCCCTGAGGTCCTCATATAGGTCATTTCCCCTGGCCAGGAGGCCTCCCTGCCACTGCCAGCCCTGGGTGACATATCGCATGGTAACATGTTTGGAGTCTGACACATCCCTCCTTGCTCTAGAAAATCCTGACCATGGTCCCAACTGAGGAGGAGAAGCAGAAGATCCAGGAGGCCCAGTTGTCTAACCCTGATGTGCCCTTGGGCTCTGCGGAGCAGTTCCTGCTCTCCCTGTCTTCCATTAGTGATCTCACAGCCAGGCTCCAGCTCTGGGCCTTCAAGCTGGACTATGAAAGCCTGGAGCAGGTACAGAGCCATTTACCCCATTGTGCCCTCCCACCACTGCCAGCCCCAGCAGTGCTGAGTGCTGAGCCAAGTGGGGACCAGCCATGTCCAAGTACAGGAGGTGCTGTCCTGGCTGGGGATGGGCTGCAGGTCCCCAAGGCAAGCACAGGCTTTGGTTGACCACATGGGCAAGAGTGAATGCTGAAGCTCCTAAGAGAGGGGGTGGCCAAGGGGTCTCATCTGCATCTCTCGTCTTCCAGGAGATAGCAGAGCCACTCTTTGATCTGAAGGTGGGCATGGAGCAGCTGGCCAAAAACCACACCTTCAAGTGCATCCTGGCCACACTGCTGGCTATGGGCAACTTCTTGAATGGCTCCCAGGTGAGAAGCAGGGCGTGGAGGGATGTGGCCTGTCTTGAGTTCTGCAAGCACAGGATGAGCTATGGTGCATGGGAGCTTGGGACAGCATCTGAGGGTGGGTGGTGCTGCTGGGTCTGAGGACTGGAGGTGTGCTGGAGGGGAGGGATGGAGAAGGACTTGCTGAGTCCATTGTGGTTTCAGAGCAGAGGCTTTGAGCTGGGCTATCTAGAGAAGGTCTCAGAAGTGAAGGACACAGTGCACCGGCAATCCCTGCTCCATCATCTCTGCCAGATGGTGGTAGAGAAGTTCCCAGAAACCACTGACCTCTACTCAGAGATTGCCTCCATCACCCGCTCTGCCAAGGTAAGGCAAGACAGATGATACCTGCACAAGGCAAGGCTGTGGGTCCCACAGCTGCCCAGCTCCACAGCATGGCTGAGTGCTGACATCTTGCTCTTCCAGGTTGATTTTGACGAGCTTGCCAACAGCCTCATGCAACTGGAGCGGAGGTGCAGGGCTTCCTGGGACAACCTGAAGGTGATCACCAAGCATGAGACCAAGCCAGTGCTGAAAACCAAGCTGACAGACTTCCTCAAGGACAGCACCCAGCGCATCGTTGTCTTGAAGGTGGTGCACAGGCGTGTCCTCAACAGGTCGGTGGCTCAGGCCTTGGGAGCGCAGTGGGAAACCCCCTCGGTCCCATCAATGGCCTGTCACAACTGGTGTCCCCACAGATTTCACTCCTTCCTGCTCTACCTGGGGTATCCGGTGAGCACGGCACGGGATGTGAAGGTGACTCCCATCTGCAAGTTGCTGCGGGAGTTTGCCTTGGAATACCGCACGTGCCGGGAGCGCATCCTGCAGCAGCAGAAAAAACGGGCTGCCCACCGTGAGCGCAACAAGACCCGGGGACGGCTCATCACTGAGGTACGGGCACACTCAGCTGTCACCACCACCAGGTGATGCCCACCAGGTCCCTGATGCCTGCATCTCCTCCCACTGTAGACAGAGAAGTTCTCCGGCATCACTGAGGCTGCTTCCCCACCTGCCGTAGTGTCCAGCAGCCCCAGTGAGCAGATGGAAGCAGGTCACAAGAGCATGAAGAGCCTGCTGGCCTCTCCCACAGACAACCCTGCCCGCCGCAGCCGCTCCAGCCAGGGTAGGAGCAGGGTGGCAGGGGCATGCAAGGCATGCGCGGCTTGCTGGGCACAGCTGATGCCAGCATCCCGCTTGTCCCCTTGCAGGGACAGGGCACGCCAGCCCGGCCCAGGGCTCTCCTGTCCGGGAGGATGTTCCCAGCTCTCCAGATGATGCTTCAGATGAAATCATGGACCAGCTGGTGAAGTCGGTCACTCACAACGCCAACCCACGGCCCTGTGCCAACAAGGAGCGCAGGAGGTCCCGCGGCAATAGGAAGTCCTGTAAGTTCCAGCCCTGTCCCCATGCCTTTTGCTGGCTCTGGTCCGTATCCTCTGCCTGTTTTGCTGTACTGTGTCCCATCTCTTTGTCTGTCTCCCACCTGTATCCCTGTTCCTGTGCCTATCCCAGCTCTATATCTCTCTTCCTATGCTCTACCCAGTACCTATACTTTGTTCCATCTCAGTGTCCCTGTCCCCATACCCTGTCCCACCTCTGTGGCCCTGTCCTTATATCCTGTACTCTTTCCCATCTTTGCATTCCTGTCCCATCTCCATGTCTGTACTCATGCTCTGTCCCTGTGCCTTTTCCCATCTCTGTCTCCTTGTTCCCATACCCTGCCTAGCTCCTTCCCCTCTGGCCACCCCTGATCTCTTATGTTGAGCCCACCAGGCCACAGGAGCTTGTACACTGAGACCAGACTGTGCCACTGCTACCCCTCCCCAGCATATCAGGGCTACCCTCTCCAGTGGGAACCTGAGCCATCACTGCTCATGCTGCCAGTGCCACCTTCTCCTCTTCCCACAGTGAGACGGACACTGAAGAGCGGGCTCAGTGATGACCTTGTGCAGGCACTGGGCCTGGGGCGGGCACCAGGCATGGAGGTTTGAGGGGGCTTGTGCTGCTCCCCACCATAAGCAGGAGGTGGTGGCAGCTCCTGCTGCTCCATGATTGGTCTCACCTCACATCCTTGGTCTCACCTTGCTTTTCCTTGCTGGCCTCCAGCTCCTGGAGGTGCAGGCAGCAGGATGGGAATGATGCCCTGGAGCTGCTTTATGGGGATAAATGATGCCCAGTGCCCATGCGTGGGCATGGAGGCTCTGGTTTCATCTTCACAACAGTATTAAAGGGGTTAAGGGTCTGGACCCAGACCCCCTCTGAGAACTGGGTCTGGCCTATGGCCCCTGTAGTAATAAAGTAATTGACATGCTGCTAGTGTCCTGTGTCCCTGTGCTGGAGAGGCTGGGGTGCTCTGTGCCAAGCCTGCATTCGTACCCCATCTGCATCCCCAGCCCAACTGCCCAGGACAGAGCACTGGGCTTGCAGGGACCATCCCCTCCCAGGGACAGTGTGGTCCCCTCTCTACCAGGACGCACGGGGGGACCCTGCCAGCAGGAGCAACCACTGCTGTAGGCTCAAGGCTGCACACTCAAGGACAGGAACAGCGGCTCCAGCATGAGATGAGGGGAACAGTGCAGCAAAATCAAGAATTTATGCCCTATCTCCAACTTCACCTCTCCTTTACAAGTGTCTCCTGGGGGATTTCAGCCAGACCTAGATGTGGGCCTGCGACCAGGCTGTTTCCCTCCCACAGTGAGTTCAGGGCACAGCACCCATGTTGCCCCTGCAAACTTGGTCAGGCTGCAAGCCTGGGAAGTATAGAGTCCCAGACTGGTTCGAGTTGAAAGGGTCATTCAAGCTCATCCAGCCCTGCCATGGGCAGAGACACCTTCCACTAGAGCAGGTTGCTCAACATCTCCCTGGGCTTGGGGCTGCCTCATCATGTCAACACAGCAAGGGCAGCATCTACCATGCCCATGGGGGACTAGCAGATGTTCAGGCAGGAACATGCCACCTGTTGGCCCAGCATCACTCATGCCATCCAGGGCACAGGTTACAACCCTCACTGGATGCTGCCTGTGATGCTCCCTGTGGGTGCTAGGTGGTGGGTACCACTTCTGAGCATCCACTTCTGCCAGCTGTAATGCTTTGGGCACTGTCACCTGTGGTAGAGGTATTTGGGAAGAGTGTCACATCATCCATCAGAGCAGCTCCACCTCGGCACTGCCCTTGCGCTGCCTCCAGCCCTGAATCCTGCACAGCAGGTCCCTGTGGCCTTCAAGGAATGAAGAAAAACATCAGCAGGCAGGACAGCTTCTTCCTCTGAACTAACCTTTGCCCAGGGTTGTCCCTCTCCTGTGAGGCTGAACACACTGGTGGCCTTGGAGGAGCTGGATAGCACCAGGTTGTGACATACCTGAGATGTTCCCAGGTGGCTCCAGGGCCAGCAAGATACTATGGTAAGGACTGCAGATGTCCCAGAGATGCCCCAAGACATGGTCTGGCTCTCCTTCCTTCCAGGTGCTTGCTTTGGGTCCACAAAGAGATGATGAAGCAGTCACAACAGGCTACTTTGAGCCACACAGCAGGAAGGAGAAAGGGGTAGTAAAGCATCTTCCCAACACTTGCACCTGCCCCAGGAACCCAAAATGTACTTGTGACAGCCCCAGGATGGTTGCTCCTGAGGGCTTGCTGGGGGCAAACTGAAGCAGGATGCCGAGAAATGCCCCTGCCCTCCACGCTCCCCCGTGATGTTTTGGTGGCTATCCCCCAGCGGAGGCCTCTGCCTACCCATTTGTTTTTTTCCACCCGGGAATTTTTGCAGCCTTGGAGATATTTCCAGGATTCCCAGCCTGGCTCTGGGCACGCGCTGGCCTTGAGCGGCGCTTCAAGTGCTTGGTTTGGCTGCGGCACAAGGCGCTTATGCCAAAAACCCACCAGGCAAGAACACACACACACACACACACACACATACACACCCCCAGGATGGAGAGGGGGTGCCTGGGTGCTGGAGCCCCGTTGTAAGCGGAGACAGGTTGGTGGGGACATGGGGTGTGATGGCCTTGGGCACGAGGGAATCGGGATGCTGCACCCCAGGAGGATGCTCGGGGTGGGATAAGGTGACCTCTATGGCGGTGCCTCCATCCTGCACCCGGGCTCAGCCCCTGCGTGGCTCCTGCCCTTGCCAGCCCGTGGCCACCGGCTGTGTCCTGCTGCCACGAGGGGGCACGGTGAGGCCACCCGAAACACACTTTGCATCTTACCGCTCCTCCAGTCGCGTCCCGCTGCTCTTCAGGCACAAGCCACTGGCCTTCTCTTTGTTGTTGTGTTCTCCCCCAACCCCGTCACCCAGCGGGGCTGCACCCTGCTCCCCCCCTACCCACAGAGAGATGTCCTGTCGCTTCCATGTTCCTGGTGGAATGAATAACAGCCATGTCCTTGGTCCTGGCCATCAATCTGGCTGGCAGGGAGAGGCTCATCTCCCCAGCACTTGTCCCTGGCCCCCATCTCTCCCTGGCCCCCTTCCAATCACTGGGGATAAGCCCAGTTCCTTTTGCTGTCCTATCTCCCCTCTTCTGTAGCAGTTCGATGGCAGAGACAATCCCACCCCATACACAGCCTGTGCTCATGTCCCCTGCCTCCTCCATCCCATCCTGCCTGTCCTGTCCATGGGACTGTCCCAGCACAGAATCTTCTTTGTTGCCAAGCTCCAAGGCCAGCTCCAGCTTCCTGCCCTATGGGCATGTCCCCACTGCTGTCCCTAAGCTCAGCAAGGGGACATTCTGTGGTCCTTGACTAGTAGTTGTCACACAGCCCCACCACCTTGCATGAGAAGCACGATTCCCACCAGGGACAGCACAACCTCAGTTTAGGTCAGTGGCTGAAGCCATCTAGGGTGCCTCTCACAAGCACCAGTGTGCCCTGGCCACCTTCCAGAAGCATCCGCACCATCTGCCCCAGCACCCCTAATTCCTCCTAATGTCTCAGCTGGAAACTCTTCCTCTATCTCCTGTCCCCAGCCCTCTTAAGCAATCACAGGCTAGCAACATGCTCTGTTCTGCAGCCACCTTCCCCAGCAGTACAGAGGCGTAGGACAGGAACCAGGTCACAGTTGCTCTGACCTACTGCCCTCTTCCCTGGTGCCAGAGGTGGCATGATGTCACCTAGAGCATGGCCCAGCCAGCTTCCCCTGGGATCCATCTTATGGCCAACAGGAGCCACATTTCCCTTGTCCCCATCACCCTAAAATTGAGATAGAGGCCCTGTGACAAGCATAAAAGAGGTGGGAAGGTAATGCTGGGCTGGCAAAGTGAGCTGGGCATGGGTACCACTCATGCCCCAGGAGATGGAGGATGCAAAGTAAAAGGCATCATTGGAGCTGGGAGCACTTCAGAGCATCATCTGTGATTCCCAGCCACACTGAAGGAACAAGGTCCCTGAAGCCCAAAAGCGGCTCCTGTTCGAAAAACCATGGAGAACCTGGTGAAAGGCCTGGAGCACAAGTGTGGTGAGGAATGGTTAAGGGAACTGCGGGGTTTAGTCTGGAGAAGAGAAGGCTTGGGGGGACCTTATTGCTCTCTACAACTGCCTGACAGGAGGATGGAGCCAGGAGCTGGCTGGTCTCTGCTCCAAAGGAACAAGAGATAGGACAAGAAGAAAGAGCCTCAAGCTGCTCCAGAGGTGGCTTAGACTGGATGTTAGGAACAATTTCTTCCCCAGAGGGTGCTCAGGCATTGGAACAGGCTGCCCAGGGCAGTGTGGAGTCACCGTCCCTGGAAGTGTTCACAAACGTGTAGACAAGGACCTGAGTGACATGGTTTAGTGGTGGCCTTGGCAGTGCTGGGGAACGAATGGTTGGATGTGGTGATCTTAAACATCTTTTCCAACTTGCCATTTCAACCACAATAGATTCTATGTTTCTATCGCGCAGAAAGCCTGGCTGGTGAAGAAGAGCTGCCAAGGCTGCATGGGTGAGTGGACATGGGAATCCGGGGTCGTCATCAGGGCAGAAAAGCTCGAGGTCAGGATGAGGAGTGGCTTCCCAGAAGGTGAAACTTCTCCCAAAGCTACGAATGCGGATGGAAGTGGAGCTGCATTTGGTAAATACCTGGGGATCCTGCACAACCTGAAGAAAACAAGTCAGGGGCAGGAACTTTCCAAGCAAGAGGGGATTTGCAAAGAGCCAGATGTGCTATCAGCACTCAGCTGGATGCTCCATGCTGCTGTCATGAGCACTGGGGAGCAGCCCTGCCACTCCAGCCACAGCACCTTTGGAGCAGAGAGGTCCCACCAGGAGCTGAGGAGTGGTTTGGGCTGTGCCACCTTCCAGCTGAGATGTAGAAACCCCCTGCAGATGTATGATCAAAGGCTAGGACTCAGGCTGATCCCACCAGTGTGTCACCAGATGCATGGAATGATGGGCACAGTCGCCCGTGTTTTACAGCAGCAAAACACAAGGAAAGCCCCTAAAGAATTCCTCAGTCATAGCCTGAATTATGTTGGGGAAAACGGATGGGAAGTCCTAGGGGGAGAAAGCAGAGAAGATCCCAGCACAATTACTTAAAGTGGCTCCTTGAGCAGCTGTGGCTCAGATTTGCCATAAAATGGGAAATACCTCCATGCTGGGCTTTGGTAGAACTGAGTTTCCTTGAACTGCACTTGGGAAGGACTATGGGTATCTTTCCCCAAGTGTTGGGTGCAGGAAAGGCTTCCTGGACCTGAGCCTGGCTTAGCTGAATCACAGCCACCTGAGTATCTGCTGTCTGTGGAGAAGAAAGCCACGACGACAGAGCTCTCAGGCAGCAAAGTCCAATCCAAGCAAGTAGAACGTTGCAAGTTCAGTGGTAGGACACAAATATTTGATGCTGGGAGTAATTAATCACTGTCTTCTGTGAGACAAATTTTGACATTTTGGGTCAGAATGAGAGTGAATTCCAGGCAGTGCAATGGCCTTTGTCATCCCTGAACCGCCTCTGGCCCCCAACAGGCTCCAGTGTCCCACATTTTCCCTGTGAAGAAGGATGGACCCACCTCCATCCCAAGGACTCCTTGGGGGCATGGTGTGGGAAAGAGAGAGCCCCATTTGCTTTAGGTAGTGAGGGACATTTCCAGAGCTTCCTTTAATGCGGGCTTGATAGACCATGACAGGCACCCAGACCACAGATGACATCCATTTGTGTCCACCTCCAGAGTCCCCCCTCCTGAGACAACGGGACAATTCCTTATGGCCTTTGTGAGGAGGCACAAGTCCCTGCAGACAAAAGTGCCTTCTTGGGTGCTCGCCTGGGTGGTGATAATAAGGAGATAATAGCCGTGGAAGAAGGACTTGCTGTTTTGGAGAAGATTAAGTATCTGTGGGAGCAGTGTGGATGAATCATATCCCTCATGGGCTCAGAGCCCCTGGAAATGGCTCATGGCACTTCGAAAACAATGTCGTGAATCTTCTGCAGATGAGATTAGGGAGTGGAACAATTATCTCAAAACCTGTTAGTCATGGGAGGCTCCACAGAGCTGGAGGAACAGCCTAGGGCAAGGGGAGCACTAGGAAGATGTGGAGTGTGTCCCCACTACTGTGGACCTGAGTGAGCAGCCCCAGTCAGGGTGTGGGAGGTGGCTGTGGCGAAACCAGCCCTGCTCTCCCCTGAAGAAGGTGAGCAGAAAGGGGAAGGAAAAGCTCAAGTAGGTCAAAAGGTAATGGGGCTATCACCAGTGTTTCCTAACAGCACAGCACAGCTGGGAGGCACCCTCCGCTGTTGAGCAATGGGAAGATGAACAAGGCCAGGCACCGTGTTCAAGGGAATAGCCACCAAGGTCACCCTAACGGCACGCCAGCCTTTTAGGGAAGAGCTGGCGACAGCCAGGGCTACCAAAAGGTGCTGTTGGTCCAGTCCCACCCCACCAGAACAGTCACGGGGAGCCCTGACTGCAGCTGACAGAGCACATACATCATGGCTACCAACGACCCATCCTGAGGTGTACCCTCAAGAACAGCATGCTAAGACCACGTGTGAGGAGCTCCAAAAGCAATGGATGAATGGACACCCAACCCAGCTCTTGAGGGAATGCAGGAATTCATACTGCAGCTTGGGAATGGCCACATCTACCCTTTGTGAAACACTGTCACTGGTAGAGACTCTACGTTCTGACTGTCTCTGTAAGGTATCGTATCCCCAGCCCTGCTCCTTTGCACACCCCACCAGCTCTGGCTCTGGTGGAAAATGCTTTCTCTGGAGACCATGTCTGTGGAATACAACCTTTATCCAAAAGGATTTTGCCAGTCCTGGTGAAGCAACTGGTGGGGATTTTTAACAGGGCTCAGCCTTGTGGCCACCTCCATCTTTTTCACCCAGTTCAGTAGCTCAGTGCCACAAGTGAGCAGGCTCCTGTGGGAGAACCCACAGCCATACTGTTGGGAACATTTCTCCTCCTCCTCTACCTCACTAGCATTCCCAGCATTCCCCTGCCGGGAGCATCAGGGCTGTGGACCCAGCCATGTCCCACCACCACACCCCAGAAAACCACCCCAGCCTGTTTGACACAGCACTTCTGCTGCTGCTGAAATGTGGGGTTTGTGCCAGTACCAAGGGGAGTTGTTCCCAGGAAGGATGGCATGGATATCCACTGCCATTGCAAGGGTTGGCAGGGGCTGGCAGAGCCCGGTTCCTCTGGAGTCAGAGACCAGCGTTGACACAGACATGTGAAAGCCTCTCCTGGAGGGCATTGAGGGTCATGCCCACAGCAGGATTACCAAGTACGGAAACTTGGTAAAATATTAAAGCGGGTGCTTAATAAAGCGAACCCAGCAGCAGCAGTTCCTGGTGTAATAAACCTCAGAAGGAGAGGACTTTGCCTCTCTGAACAGGGTGATATGGGGAGCTCCTGCTGGCACTCACCGGAGATGGTAGGGACCTGGCACCAGCACTGTATGGTGAGGCCAGAGAAAGCCAGGAGCCAACATTCCAGTGTGGCTCACCATGCTGCAGCCCCACAGTACTGCTGGGTAGGCAGGATGCTGTCCACTCTGGGTGGGGGATGAAGAGCAGGATGCTGAAAAGTGGTTTGGGAGCAGATGGAAAGGGATTCACACCTTACCTGCCTGCTCCTGGCACAGGGAGAAACGAAAGCATGGCTGGACACAACACTGGGTGGCCATATGGTGTCTGTATGGTGCTTCCCCAGCAGATGAGCAGGTCTGAGGGCACCATCCTGTAAGTGGGGACACCAGTGTGGGGGGGTCCCTGGGTGCCACTGTGCCCTGTGCTTCTGCTGTCCCAGCAGGATGTGAGTGCTGGTGGCACTGGTCCTGGCTTTGACAGCAGGCAGGGAAGGCACCCTCCCACCACACACTGCTGCTTGCAGCCAGGAAGCTCTGCCTGGCATGAGCACCGAGCCATGCCAGGCTGAACCAAACTGAGCTGAGCTGTGCTGTGCTGAGCTGTGCTGTGCTGAGCCATGCCATGCCATGTTGAGCCGAGCAGAGCTGTGACGACCTATGTAGGGTGAATATCCTGAGCTGTGCTGAACTGAGCCAAGCTGAGCTGTGCTGAGGTGGCACAACATTTCAAACCATGCTGAACCAAGCTGAGCCATGCTGAGCTGAGCTGAACCATGCAGTGTTGAGCTGCGCTGAACTGAGCCCAGTTGAGCTGTACATACTTAGGTGGCATGATGTCCTGAGCTGTGCTGAACTGAACCAAGCTGCACTGAGCTGAGCCATGCCTACCTATGCAGCACGATGTCCTAAGCCATGGTGAGCTAAACCAGCCTGTAGGTGATATGCTGTTCTGAGCTGTGCTCAACTGAATCATGCTGAGCCATGCTGAGCCAAGCTCAACCATGCCATGTTGACCTAAATTGTGCCATGCTGAGCTGAGCTGTGCCTACCTAAATGGCATCATGTCCTGAGCCATCTTGAGCTGAGCTGAGCCATGTTGTAGGTGGTATGATGTCCTGAGCTGTGCTGAACCGATCTGAACTATGTCTACCTGCACAGCATCATGTCCTGAGCTGAGCTGAGCTGAGCTGAACTGAGCTGAGCCAAGTTGAATTGTACTAGGTAGCACAATGGCCAGAGCTGTGCTGAGCCAAGCCAAGCTGAGCCAAGCTGTGCCTGCCTGGAAGGGCATCATGTCATGAGCTGAGCTGAACAGAGCTAAACTGAGTTAATGCCTGCCTAGGTGGCACAATGTCCCAAGCTGAGCCATGCTGAGGTGAGTCGATCTGAGCTGAGCCCTACCGAAGTGGCACAATGTCCCATGCTGTGCTGAGCTGAGCCGAGTTGAGCTATGCCTACCGAGATGCCATGATGCTCCGAGCTGTGCTGAGGCGAGGCGAGGCGAGGCGAGGCGAGCCAAGCTGAGCTGAGCTGTCCCTACCTGGGAGGCATCAAGTCCTGAGCGGGGCTGATCCGAGCTGAGCCTATCGAGGTGGCACAGCGTCCCGAGCCGAGGCGCGCCGAGCAGCGTGTGCCCGGCTCTCCCGCCGGGCTCCTGCGGCACCGGCTCCCGTGTCCCGCTCCGAAGTCCCGGTGTGCCGGTGCCCCGGCGCGGACCCTCCCGTCTCCCATTGGCGGTGTGGCTGCCGGCCCCGCCCCTTTCCCCCCGCCTAGGCGGTTATAAACGGGCGCGGCGGGGCCGGCCGTGGTGGCAGCGGCGGGGCCGGGGCCCGGGATGGAGCCGGGGCTGGAGCGCTGGGCGTACGGCGCACTGTGGGCGGCGCTGGCCGGCAGCCTGGCGCTGCGGGCGGCGCGGCGGGCGCTGGGGCCGGGCCGGGGGCTGGTGCTGCCGCTGGCGCTGCTGGCCGCGCTGCAGAGCCTGTGCCGCGCCTGCCTGCCGCTGCCCCTGGGGCTCGCCCTGGCCGCCGCAGCCGCCGGGCTGCTGCTGTGGCGGGCAGCGCCCCGCAGGCTGCTGCCGGCCGCGGGCAGAGCCGTCCTGGTCACAGGTGAGTGCGGGGACACGCGGTCTCGACGCCCCGACGGCCGCGGCGGGGAGCGGGATGCACCGCGGGCACCGGCAGGGTGCTGGTTGCGGTGTCCCGCCTGGCTGTCACCCCGCGGGAGGAGCGGCTTCGCCGCGCATCACTCCTCTTCCTCCACGTCCAAGCAGAACTGTCCAGGATGTCCCTTCTCTTACCCCCGTCCTAAAGCAAGGAGGTTTCTGGGAGCTGCGCTGGACCTTGAAGCAGCTCCGCCGCTCGAGCGGTCACCACGCTGCCGAGAGCCGCTTCCTCTGGAAGCTGGGAGATGGGATGGGACATGTGGTGGGGCTGGCGCAGAGCCGGGCAGCTGGTTTGTGAGCACCTCGGCTGGCCCAGGGGCTGTCCTCTCCTCCCCTCCCGAGCCATGCTTGTTCTTAGAAAGCTTCTTGTAGTATCTCTAGAGGCTGCAACAGAGCCCAGGGCTGAGTACCACTGTTCACCTAGAGCTCCATTCCAGGAACTTCCAGGAACAAGGGAGGCTGTTCTCCATCTTTGCAGGAACATGCTTGGGAAGTGCTGCTTCATTCTGACCACCACTTTGGGCTGCCTGGCACAGACCTCCTCTCTGGGGAAGGTGGCTCTGCAGGGTATGTGCTGTGCTCCCAGCCCAGGCTTTGCATAGCTGTGCCCTGGTGGCTAAGTCTCTTTAGGATAGCTTGGTATGCAAGGGTTTTTTGCATTCCTTTCTCCTGGCAGTGGGACAGGAGGATGATGAAGGGTCAGCAGGTGCTGTGAGATGGTGGGTAAAGAGGAAGCACTGGACCCAGGATGGTTGTTTCTGCTGGTGAGCTGGGAAAGCGCTGCTGGCTCCGCATGAGCGCAAAGGGAAGCTTGTGCGTGTGACCTTGGTGGTGCTCCCAAGGACAGGAGCCTGCATCCTGGTGGCGATGGTTTGGGGGCCACAAGTTGGAAAAGGGGGACTGCATGCTTCTTAGATAGCTGGGCCTTATGGTGGGGAGTCTTTGAGAAGAAGAGAGCTGAATGCTCCATCCAACTCCAAGGTCTCTGCAATGTTGGTGAGAAGCAGAGGGAGGCTTTTGGGAGGAGGAAGCTCGGATGAACAAGGCAGTGGATGAATGGATGATTCAACTGAGTGAAGGTCAAAGCCTCAGCAGGGCAGGGCTGCCTGGGGAGGACATACCTGACAGCCATGTGCTCGCAGGTGCCCTGTGGCACACTGGGTTTAGCCAGCCCTGGCTCGGTGGCACTGCCTGTATAATTAGTGAGTCAGTGTCTGGAACAAGGTGTTCTTGCCCTGGTGCGTTGAGGTGACACCTCTGCAGCTCTGCAGCGTTTGCTCTCGGCTGTGAATATTTTGTGGTTTTACAGGTTGTAGGTGCAGGCTGTGGTGTGGGATCATCACTGCTCCAGCAGGTGCCTGCCCAGGGGCAGATGCAAGGGTGGCTCTGCCAGGGATGGCATCCCTAGCTGGAGCATTTGCAGAGTAATTAGCCTGATTCCTTTGCAGATTAATATGGGACAGCTCCTGGCAACTGGCTGTTGAGTCACTGCTAGTATCTCCTGTGGTAGCAGCCAGGGAGGATAAGTGCAGGAGCAAGATCTTTGACAGGGAGAAGCATGAAGTTGTGTGCCAGGGCTGCTGGACATGAGCGAAGGCGTGTAAGGTCAGGGACAGGGTTTCTGCGATGTTAAGTGTCATGCTGGACACTGGGAAATGCAACAAAATCTTCTCCTGATCCCTGCCATGGAGCAGTGCAGGTCCTAGCCCAAAGAGCTTTGGGCATCACTTCCTTTCATATACATTTCTTGGCCACTGGCTTAATCCTGCAGCAGGGAGTTGCACAGTTTGGTGACGTCGTGGAGCAAGGGAACATGGCTGAGGTGATGTTGTATCTCCCAGTTGAGGTGCCCCAGCTCTTCCAGCCTCCCTGGAAACAACCCCAAGCTGAGTTCTGCATGTCATGCTCGAGCTGTATGTCCTGATCTGGACATTGCTGCCTAATCAACAATTAGTTCATGGGAAGGGCTGAAGGAAAACTGCGTGGCTTGGTGGGAAAGTAGAGATGTGTAGTGGCAGCAGGACTGGAAAGTTGTGGCATCCCCCTTGTGTTGCAGGTTTGCACTTCAGGTGTTGCACAGGAGGCTGGGGTTTGGCTGTAGCAGGGATGGACAACTTGCCTGAAAGGAGCAAGGAATGCTGTGGTCTCCCACTGTGCATCCCTTGGGCTAGCAATGTAGGTAGCTACTAGTCTCTGTGGTGCTGTGTTGATCTATAGCTCTGACCTTGGGACTTTTGCTCCGCATCCCGATGGTCCAGCTTCTCTGAAAGCATTTGATGGCCTGCATGTGGGTTGGCTGGGGGCAGGGAGTGAGGAAAGTGTTAATTCTGCCTTCCATGGGGAGGTCACAGCTGTTTGCAGTGGGGAGGAGTATGCCCTCCTGTGCAGAGCAGGCTAGGAAAGGTCAGCCCCAGGAGGATGGGCTGGATGAGGAGGGGAGTGGAGATCCTGGGGAGGGAGACAGCAGCCATCTCTATGCTGTCCTGACCCTGCTTGTGAGCCCAAATATGCTTCTAAGTCGAGCCCAAGGTCTAGCACAGGCTTTGGCTGAGCTGCAGGGATCCCAGCATGCCTGTGGTGTGGGCAGGTTGGGTACAGACAGCAGCAGCAAGCTGCAAGGTAGCTGACATCCCTCACCAGTGCTGTGCGGTTTGGGCATGCTGGGGTGCTGATGTTGGTGGTTGGCACCATGTGCCAGGGGCTTACTGCAAGCAACCTTGTTCTGAGCATCACACAGACAGCTTCTGTACGTGTGCAAGCCCCCTCCCAAAGCTGAAAAGGAGTATTTTTGGGTGTTCTCAGGAGTCCTCTGGGTTGTGTGAGTGAAAAGGAGGGGTGCTGTTTGTACCTCTTATGTCCCCTATCCCCTTCCTATTGGGAATCAATATAAAAAGCAGTCCAGCCTTTGCAGCCTGTGCAAGGGTGATGGTCTGTGAGAGAAGCCTTGGAGGGAGGTACTGAGCTGACACTGACATAAGTTGTGTGTAAGGTATTGGTTCTTACACTTCAGCTTGAATGAGCAGTTGAAAGTAGTGCTCCGAAAGTTGGAAGCTCTGTCTGTGACAGCAGCACCCAAACTACACAGCTCTGAAACCATCCACAACCACTGGATGGCTGCCTCAGGGAGGTAATTTGGGTCTCACATCCTTGTAGCTCCACAGGTGTAGCTTATGGAGCAGGAGGCACCTGTGCTCTCCCTGATAAATCATCTCTGTGAACAAAGCCGGATGGCAGGTCAGGCTCCCCCAGCACCAACCCTTCCAAGTTTTCCTTTCTTCTTCTTCCTTGCTCCAGGGGAAACACAGCTTTCCTGGTGGGGCTCTGTTGTTACAATTGCATGCCCCATTAGCAATCTGAAATGGGTCAGAGCTTCAGATCATGTTCAAGGTTAATGGAGGTTTTGCAACTTGATCACAGTCAAGCGGATCTTCAATGTTTCCCATGGACTCACCAGATGTGGAAGCATCTGGTGACTGCGGCAGGACAGTGATTCAATCCAGATGGGACTCTGACTGTTCTGCTGCTAAGGTAAACCACTTTCCCCTGTGAAAGAGCACATTACGCCTGCCTGGACTGGGGTGGTGACTTTTAGACCTGTTTTCCAGCTAAACTGGGTGATAGAATGATGCTAGGGGTTGAGACTTTGGGGCTGGCTCTAGAATGGATGTGGCTGGTGCACTGGCATGGCATGCTCCAAGCCTGTATTTGGTGCTGAGCCTGCCAGCAGCCTCACAATGAATTAAGCTTTATGCAAGCACACTGTAGTTCTTCATAGACAGCTTCTTCTCTGCTTCTGGAGCCGATGATCCAGCTCAGAGGTACCCACAGCCTTTCCCCAGGCGAAGGGCAGGCTGAACATCAGCTTGTTCTCTGGAATCGCTCTGGTTTTTCCAGGATCTATTAAAAATTAACAGCAAAGACAACTGCTCTCCAAGCTGAGAGCAGGGAGGACAGGACCAAGACCAAACAGCCAAACACCCAAACTGCAGCCCTGATGTACAAGCAATCCCTTGTGTATTTAAAGTATGGGAAAAAAAAGCAGCATGTAACTCTAGTGAAGGGTTTTGCTGCCGGGAGCAGAGCAGGAAACCTGCTATCTCTGCCACTCATTGCAAGGCTGAAACTCATTCCCTCCCCCCCCCCCCCCCCCCCCCCCCCCCCCCTCCCCTTCTTGCTTTTTTCTTTTTTT
>NDXB01002581.1:79565-98448 GCA_002631895.1 Agapornis roseicollis
CCCCCAGTTTTGTCAGCAGTTCTCTGTGGTTTTAGGATTCTTCTTCCCCTTGGTAGGTTGCTTCAGAACTTGATACCTGCCCCTGCTCACTGCAGAGATGTCAATATACTCACTCAGCTTGTCCTTGCTTATCTATTAAATGAGCACTTACGAAGTCCACTAATGACACAGACCTGTTGGGATGGGGTTTTAGCACTGCTAACAAAGAAAAAATGGTAAGTACAGCTGATGAGGAGGAAAAGCACATAGAAGTTGCACACTGTGGGAGACCAGAACTGGGAGAGAAACCCAAGCTGGCTTGATTAGCACTCAGGGTTATGCAGGGACATGAGAGCAACAAAGCAGAGACTTCCCTGCAGAAATGAGATTGTCAGATGGGAACGGATGCTTCGGAAGAAGAGGAGTGGAGGCAGTGGCTGCCCTCTATCCAATGAGCAGGACATCTTTAATGAGGTCTTGGATTGTGTTACCCACTGTTGAGTCTAGCTCCCCTCAAGCCAAGATCTGGTTACACAAGAGCTGTGCTGCTTTCACTACTGGTAGCACAGGGATGGTGGACTTGCCCACAAAGGATTCTGCTTGAGCAGAGGTGAAGTGGGAGGTCTTCAAGGTGCCTCTACCAAGCCTGGCAAGCATTTACCTTCTCCCTGTGGTCTTCTTTCACTGCTGTTCCAAAACCCCAGCTGGGGGACCTCAGCTTACACAGATGACCTATGGAGGAGGAAAGGCTGTAGGGCTTTCACAGTTCTTCACCTCCTGATGTCCTCCCTGGCATCTCAGACCTGAGATACTGCTATGGAGCCTGCAAGGTGGAAAATGACCATGACTGTTGCCTTCATGCTGTCAGTGTGTTGCTATAGGTATTACCTGGGGCTTTCCTTAACCTTGCCCAGCACATATCTGTTACCTCCTTGTCTAGTTCCCCCAGCTGCTGTGGTATATCCACTGCCTCCATTCACGGTTCTTCTGTCCCAGCCTGTGCACGCTTCCACATGCAACATATCACTTCTGCTTCTTTCTGCACTGGAGAGCTGCCAGCCCCTGAGCTTTATCGACTTCTCCATTGGAAGCTGGCTTCCACATGCTGTTGTCCTGGGATTTGCTGGCTCTGAGGCTGTAATCTTGAAAAGCAGTTTTTGGCTTTACAGGCTTTGCGGCAGTGCAGCCTTTTGTTGGGGTTGACCCTGGGGAGCCAGATGGTGGGTGCTGGCCAGGCAGGCTGGAGAGGGATGGGCTGTGAGCCCAGGTCCTGGAGGAGGTACCTGCCCCGGTGCCTTCTGCAGAGGCTTTAAATGCCTAGCTTCTTGTTTCGAGCCTTTCTCATTGCCTTCCGGTGGTGGTGATCTTGTGCGGGGTCTCTCAGCTTCCACCAGACATGCCCTTCAGCAGATCTATGATCCCAGTTACCAGGCAGGGACAAGCTCTAACCTGAGGTTGTGCAGCCATCCTGTGGTGACTTCTGTCCCCCCTTCAGCTGGTGTGCTGGGCTCTGCCTGTGCTGTTCCAAGCCAAAGCGCACACATAGGTGCTGCCATGTGCATTGCTCTTCAGCCTGGGTCAACACAATTGTGTCCAAGCACATCAGCCTGGAGGCCACTTTCACATATTATGGCTGAATGCACCAAAACAGGCTTGTGATACTCAAACTGATGAGTTGGTGGGAGCTGCAGGTTGGGGGTGAGGAGGGGACAACTTAAACCAGGTACAGGAAAGGGCTGGTGTGTCTTGAGGTGGTCATGGGGGTACAGCTCAGCCTGGGGGCCTGAAGAGCTCAGTGTATTTCAGAAGCTGGCTTGGCTGGTGCTCAGTTGGTGCTCACTCAAGTGTTTTGCTCCCGAGTGTTTTTGTTAACCCCAAAACAACTCTTCCCCAAAGAAAACCCCCAAACCTGAGCTCCACATGGATGTGGAAGCTGCAAGAGGAAAAGGAGTTGGTGCAACTGCAGAGCCTGTTGTGGTGTGGGGATGGGCAGGGCTTGCACCCGTTCTGCTTGCCTGGGCTTGTGGCATGTGGTGGCAGTTTATTCTTGTGACAAGGGGAGTTATGAGATGGCACCTTACAAACTTAGATCACCAAAATACCCATGGACTGACACAGCTCCACTGAAACCTCGTTAGCTTTGTCATGGTGCTGCTCAACATCATGATCCCCTGACCTTGGTCTGGAGCCACAGCTGTGGGCTTTGTCCCTGCTGATACTGCCTGTCCCAGACTCCTGTGACTTGTCAGCATCACAATGTAGTGGCTTAAGTGGTACCCTGTGTACTTCAAGGCTCTTCCATGGCTGACCTGACATACCATATGGCCAGAGGTTCTCCTGGTCCTGTGCTAGAAATAGCTTGTCTGAGATGTCCTAGGGTGGTGGTGGCTCATGGTGATCCATGTGGGAGAGCAGGTGTTCCCTTCTCTTGCTTGTGGATGGCTTCGCCCTGCCTGTAGCAGACCTTCTGCCTCTCCTTGCTGGCTTCTGGGGCCTGATGTGTTACTGCATGGGAGACATGGATATTGGGTTTGGCTGGAGTCTCTGGGTAGGTTTTTTGCATCCCAGGGATGCTACCAGCAGGTGACTCAGGCATGGCTTTGCTGCCACCACCTTGTTCCCCAGGAGCATCTTCAGCGCTGAATCCCAGCCATGGTCCATGGAGGTTTCCAGGTTCCCAGCCTGCCTCTCCAAATGCCCAGGATGCGTTACTGGTGCTGGCTTATCAGCACTGACCCAGTTGAGCCATCCCTGGGCCACGGGTGTCCTTCCTAGTGACAGCTCTTGCTGATGGATGTCTTTTGCGGCTCACCGGCTCTGTGTTCCTGGTTCACCATGTTCCCTCTGAAGGTGATTATTAACCCAATTATCACTGCAGCTGTTCACAACTTCCTCTTCTTGGGCACACATCCATCCATCCATCCCTCCCAGATTAGCTCTGATGTACAGGCTGTGCCCTTGCCCAGGCACTGTCATCTTCTCCAGCTCATGCCTGCCCATGGAAAGCTCAAATTCTTGTCTATGAGCAGATTTCCCCTCGGTGGGAGCTGGAAGATGCTGCGTGGCCCTGGGATGTGGCAAGCAGCTGCTTCTAGGAAATTCCTGTGCCCTTTTTCTGCGAAACCCCACCATGGTGCTGGGAGGAGATGCACTTCCTCACCTGCCTGTTTGCAAGCCCTGGGCTGGTTCTCACCAGCAGCACCATTGCTACCAGCCCAGGTCATCTCCTAAGCTGTCCTGCGCCTCCTGCTCCTGCATCTGAGGAAGACTGGGGCTTTTCCATCTGCACTTTGCTGGTGCAAGTGCTTAGACTGAGGTTAACAGGTCTGGGTGCCAAGCTTACAGCCTGACTGCAAGCTCATGGGTGGATCCTGACCTCCTTGAGCATCTCACCAGGCACAGGCCTTGTGCAGGGGAAGGTGTGTGTTTCTGTCCTGGCTGTGCTTTGTATAAGCTCCTGGCTCTGTTAGCCCCACCAGTTGCAGGCAGCATCTGCTGCTCACAGCTTTGGGGAGGGGGATAAGGCATCTGGGTGGCTTTCAGTGACAGCAACAGGGAGCGCTGTGGCTTCCAACACTGGTTTAGCTCACTCTGCTGTTATTGGGCCCCCAGTAATGGTGCACCAGTGCCTGCTCCTGAGAAATGGGCTTTAATTCAGGAGCTGTGGGTGCACCCGCACCAGCCTCAGGCTCCTTGTCATCCCTGCCTGCCTGCTCTGGGTCGTCTAGGCTGAAAATCAGATTTTCCCCCTTCTCTGTGTTTTCTTAAGTGCAAGATACCACCCCGGGTGGTGAGAGGCTTCAGAACCACTCAGCTAATCCGTTGTAATTCATACCATCTGGCCATTGTCCCTGGTGCAGGGGGGGATCTGGTCATCCATATACCCCCTGTGGTGATGGGCATCCCCAGCTCTGCCTTCTGCCGTGGTCCATCAGCCTCCCTCAGGGGGCTGCCTGGCCGCTGCCACCCTCCTGGTGGGACAGCTTGGGTGGGGGCTTGGCTATTGTCCCATCACCAAGGATTTGGATCATCACTGAAGGCACCCCTGTGGCTTAAATTTGTTTTAATTAGGCTTGTGGCTTCCTGGACCAGCAGCGGCACTGGGGCTGCTGCCACCCCACCCCTCCCCCCCCCCAGCCCCTCCCCCCCGGCTCCATCTGCCTGGGGAGCTCCATGGGGAAGGAGCAAGGACACCCCAGTGCCAGCCACTGGCTGCGCTGTGGTTTCCTGTTGATGGTGATGGCAGGGTTCGGTGCGGACCTCGGGTGCAGGTGATGGTGGCCGGGCAGCATGGTGGTGGCTCAGCTGCTGCAGGTGCTCCTGCTGTCCCCTCCCTCCACAGCACCCTGCCAAGAATTTGTTCCCTCTCGCTCAGGGCTGACATCACCCCTTTATCGCTCCCTGCTCCAAATGTGCCCAGCATCCGGGAGGTGTTGGCAGCAGGGCCCTGCCCTGCACACGTGGGCTTTTGCTGGGTGCTTTTGTTCCAGATGGACCAGACCTGCCCATGTCTCTTTTGGGGAGCCACATGCCCATTGCTGGCACAATCCCCCCACTGGTGCCATCCCTGCTAAGTGCACCCTCACCCTGGGCTTCCTCATCCACATGGATGGAACGAGGATTAGCCCTTGCTGCACCTGCTCAGGTACCCATATGGGTCTCCCCATGGTCTGGCTGCATTCAAACCCAGCCCATGCTGGAGGAGCTGGATCTGAGGTGGTGGTGGTGAATCCTGCCAGGGCCAGGAGGCTGTGTTTTGCTTGGCGTCCCAGGCAGGATTTGAGCTCGAGCCTATGGAAACAAGCAGCTCAGTGTGCTAATCCTCTCAGCCTTGGCCCCCAGCTCCCCTCCGGATGATGGTGTCCTTGAGCCCAGCGCCATCCCCAGGCTGTGAGGCTGGTGACAGTGATGACAGCTTCATCTTGGCAAAGTGTCTTGGACAGGGTGGTGGGACATGCAGTTCAAAAGCTCTGTGTGGGAGATGGAATCGTTGTCCTGGGGTTTGGGAAGCAGTGGCTGGCAAGCACGCGCCTGCCTCTGGGCTTGGTGGCGATGGAGCATTCTCAAGGGGACTTACTGAGTCTCAGGAGCAGTCCCTTGGAGCTGCCAGGGCTAGCCTGGGTGCTCCATCAGGTACTCAATCCTGGGGCAACCCCTCCCCAGGTTCTGCACTGGGATCCAAACATGGATGGAGCAGTTTCTGGGAAGCTGTCACTGCGCTCAGACACCCATCAAGGCAGCTTCACAGGTATATGGGACTACTTCAGCCGAGCTGCACTTCCAGCCACTGAGGTTTTGCCAGGTCTGTGCTGGTCCTCACCCATCATGCATGGCTCAGGGATGAGGATGTACAGCTTGTTGTAATTCGCACAGAGATGAGGATGCCCAGGGGTGAGGCTCATGGCTTGAGGATGTTCTGCTTGTGGCTCAGGGATGAAGATTCATGGCTCACAGCTCACCTGGGGAAGCTGTTCTTGCCTTGCATGGGGATGAGCTCTGTAGATGTGTCCCACCAGCCCTCCATCCCCAAGGATGGGCACAGGAGCAGCGGAGTGGTTGGGCATTGGCAGCTCATGGGCGATATCCACATTATCACCCATCTTGTCTCCACTCAGCAAAGTGAAGCATTGGTTTTGAGCACGTGCCTGTGCATGGTGGCCTTGGTTTTGGCGGCAGGAGCAGGGGAAAGCCCTGAGACAGCAGAAAGCCAGCGCCTGACTCACCTGAAACTGCTGCGTCCACACCGAACTGGGACCTCATCTGGTGCGTGAGTCCAGCCAGGGCAGCACCTCCACCACGGCCAGGCTGCCAAGGTGCCAGCCCAGCCCTTCCAGTGGCTTTGCTTTCATCATCAAGGGGCATCTCTGGGCAGTGATGCATGGTGCTGCATGGTCAGTCTTCTTCGGTGCCGGTGGGAGAGCACCCGTAAGCGATGCTGCAGCACAGGCCTTTTTGCTTGCTCAAGATAGGTAAAGCTGGGACTTATCGTGCCACAGTTCCTGTGGAGGCCAGTGTGCCCTGCTCCTGGGGAAACTGCTGCAGGGGCTGGAGCCTCCAGTCAGCTCCTGGAACAGGCATTTGCCCCCACTCCGCTGGATTTTGCAACCGAGACTTGTGCTCTGCTGCAGCAGAAACCTCTGGTGCTGGCTGGGGGCTGATGGGGGCTTCAAGACACCCACCCTCCTTCACTGCACTCCCCATTCTGGGCTGCTTTTGCTGTTGGTCCAACCGCGGTCCCTCCCGCCGGCTCGGATGCAAAACGGGTTGGCAAGCTGGGAACTGGGGCTGGCGCCGGCATCTCCTCGTGATGCAGCATCCTTGGAGGCTGCACAGACTGTCCGGCTCCAGCGCTCCCGGAGGCTCGTGTGCTGGTAGCCACGAGAAGTGAGCGTGGCCCTGGGCGAGCTTCGGGGCCACGTGCTGTGGTCCCCAGGGGGTTCATTGTCCCTCCCTGCACTCTTGGCCATGCCTGAGTGCGGCGGCTGGGAAGCAGAGACCTTAAATAACTCCAGAGCATCCTCACCCTCCCAGCCCTGGGCTTCCCGCCAGCATCCCAGGATGAGTTTTTTCTGTGTGTGTGAATAAATTAGAACTTCCGAAACAAGCCCTGCGACCGCCCTGCTGCTCTCAGGCAAAACAAGCCCTGCCTGGCTCAGGCGGCACGCGGCTCTGTTTGCTGCCTCCGAGCCAGGGTTGCCTGAAACAAGCCATCAGACTTGTCTCTCGGAGGCTTTTGGGATGCTTCCTGGTGTTTTGAGGCTTGGGAGGTGATTGGGAGCTTCATGGTTGGACTGGAAGCTTTTCTTCCTGGCTGGGGTGGGAGCAACGCAGGTAACTGTTGAGGCCGTGGCCACCAGCACTTTTATTTTTAAACCTTATCTTTATTGTAGTTTTCTCCTGCCCTGTTGGGAAAGGAAAAACGCACCTTATCTGGCCAGCTGCTGGCAGCACGACCTGTTCCCGGGGAGGGGAGAGGTGGATGTCCTGCATCAGCAGCACCTTCTGCATCCCCTGTGGCACAAAGGATGGAGTCAAGAACAATAATGCTGGGGTTTGATGCTGGGATGATGCTGAACCAGCCTGGCATGCACCTAGGATGGATGCTGGGTGGGAAAGGGAGGTCCCTGTAGCCCCTTACTGCCACTTGAGCACCTCTGTTGTGTGATACCACTTTGGTCTCTGGCCATGGGCTTTATTATGGGTTTATGATCCAGCAATAAAGTCAATTCTGAGCTTAACTCACACCCCAAGAGCCGGAACTGGCAGCAACCAGATCCCAGGCTGGAGATGCAGGAATGGGGAGCTGAGGGGGCAGCCAGTTCTTGTGCCCAGCCTGGGTCTGGTGGGATGGGTGCTAGGAGGGGTCTTGGTCCTGCAAAGCAGGTGCCAGTGCCCAGGGCCACCGTTGTGTCCATCCCAGGGTGGCTCCAGGTGCCTGATGGGGCTATTTCTCAGGGGTGCCCTAAGGAGCACACAAGGGTGCCAGGCAGGAGGGTGCAGGAACCGTGGGGCTGTCCCTGCAGTGCTCCCCTGTTAATGGTTAATGTGACTGGGCAGCAGAACAGGCTGTACCTTGCTGCTGCTGTTTGTTCGCATCGCAGGCGCTCCACCCTGGCCACTGGCCCCACAACACCCTGCTCCTGTCTGGACTGTCCTCCAGTCACCCCAACAGTAGCTTTGGGGGTGACACTGTCATCTGCTTGAGCTGAGAATGTAAGAGATGAAGCTGGGATCAGGCACGGCAGCACCAGTGCTCTCCAGCATGGGACATACTAGTTGGATGCTCCCTTGAAGGATGTGGGGTGGCAGGAGCAGACCAGGATTCCTTGTTTTTTATCCCCTTCTTTAATCCCTTAGGCATCCCAGCTGGGAAAATGTGTGCTGTGCCTCTTGGCCACCATTTCTGAGAGGTGAAAAGCATTCAGAGAAAGGCACCAACTCCCATGGAGCCTTGTGCCAGCTCCGAGTGATGCCAGTGGAGATTTTGGACGCTGTATGGCGCTTGCCCGACATCACTGCAGGGCTCTGTGCTGTCCTGGTGCCTCACTGTGTCTGCAGCTTGCATCAGAGAGGTGCTCAGGGTGACAGGGTTGCAAAGATAAGGGTGTTCTCTTCCTCCTGTGTGTGATGGAAACAGCAACTCTGACCTGCAAATGCTCCAGAGCAAGGCTCTGGAGAGCTAGGTGATGAGCCAGGGCGGTTGTGAGATGGGGGAACGATGCTGGAGATGGGGCTTGGTTCCTATGGATAGAAAGGCAGAGCGTGGGGTGTCTAGGCATGGAGACAGGCTGTACTGTAGGGCTCCTCTTGGCTCTTGCAGGCTGTGACTCAGGATTTGGGCAGGCGACGGCACGGCACTTGGATGCCATGGGCTTCCAGGTGTTTGCCAGTGTGCTGGACCCACAGGGACCCGGTGCCCAGGAGCTGCGCAGGAGCTGCTCCTCAAGGCTAACACTGCTGCAGATGGACCTGACCAAGCCAGAGGACATCCAGCGCGTCCTGCAGCACATCCAGACACACACCAACAGCACAGGTAGGAGCCTTTGCTACACCCCAGGGACACCATGCAGCTCCCCAAGACCTCAGAGAGTGCTAAACCTCCACGTGTCCCGCACCATGGGCTGCAACCCTGTGGGCATCCATGACAGCCTCTGCTAACGGGACTTGTCCTGGGGCACTCCATGATTCCCCTGCAGGACCTCCGTGAGCTGGGGAGCAGTGGGGATCCCCAGGTGGGGGGATCCCCCATTTGGGTCACCTCTTCAAGCATCCCATCCCCACAGGACTCTGGGGCCTGGTAAACAACGCTGGCTTCAATGATACCATCGCCGACGCCGAGCTCTCACCGCTGGGCAAGTTTCGCACCTGCATGGAGGTGAACTTCTTTGGCTCACTGGAGCTCACCAAGGGGCTCCTGCCCCTGCTGCGCTCTGCCGGTGGCCGCATCGTCACCGTGAGCAGCCCTGCAGGTGAGCAGCTGCCTTCTCCCTGGCCTGCCAGACCCCTGGCACCGCAGGACCCCAGTGCCAGCTGCATCCAACTGGCACCCAGCACCCTGGGGTGGGCCAGTGGCATTGCTGAGCTCCACAGCGGGCACTCACAAAACTCACAGGGCTGTGTGTGCACCCTGGGGACAGCAGTGTGGGCAACGTCAGCCCAACCCCCACATTGGGATTGCCTCCAGAGGGAGTAACAACCCCAAACTTAGGCTGGCCCAGGGAGGGAAAACCAGCTTCCCTTCCTCCTGTTTTAACTCCCTCTGGTTTAAACACATTAATTTGAACCAAATTCCAGCTGCTTTCTCAGCAGAACAAAACCTAAGCCCTTTCCGTATGCAGGGGCTGGGAGTGTAGCTGTATTGAAGCCCTCCCAGTCCCTGTCTGTGCCTCAGACATGCAGGCAGCTGTCTGCTCAGTGAGCCCGCTCACTCCTCCTCTTGCTCCTGCAAGGTGACATGCCCTTCCCCTGCCTGGCAGCCTATGGGGCCTCGAAGGCAGCACTCAGCCTGCTCATGGACACCTTCCGCAGCGAGCTCCAGCCCTGGGGCATCAAAGTCAGCCTTGTCCTGCCGGGCTACTACAAGACAGGTAAGAGGGAGGGTGCCCACTGGCTGCCTGCACCTACAGGTAAAGGGCAGGTACCCCTGGGAGGCGGAAGATGGAGCAATGGCAGATGATGCTGCCAGATGCAGATTCTGAGCAGTCCCAGCCTCCTGTGGCCTTTGGGCTCTGGTTGGTGAGAGGCACAGTCATGAGCAAGCTCTGCCTGCAGATCCTGAAGACCAGGAAGAGAAGATATGCTGAGACCTGGGCTTGTTCAGCCTGGAGAAGGCAGCTTTTGGAAGCCCTTGTAATAGTCTTTCAATAGCTAAAGAACTGCTACAAGAAACCTGGAGAGGGTCTTTGTGCAAGGGCCTCTGCAGGTACAGGCAAGGGAGAACGGTTTTAACCTGAGATGAGCTCTGAGGCAGAAGTTCTCCCCTGTGAGGGTGCTGAGGCCCTGGCACAGGTTGCCCAGAGAAGCTGTGGCTGCCCCATCCCTGGCAGTGTTCAAGGCCAGGCTGAACAGGGCTTGGAGCAACCTGGTCTAGTGGAAGGTGTCCCTGCCTATGGCAGGGGTTGGAACTGGGTGAGCTTTAAGGTCCCTTCCAACACAGACCAGTCTGTCATTTCTGTGATCCCCTGCCACCACTGACGGCTAAACAAGCTCAGCCACATTTATGGCAGCATTGTTCCTCCTGCAGGAAGGGTCTGAGACCTCTTTTCCAGTCCTGGGGTACCAGCAGCCACCATGGTGCTCCCACCATGGCAAATCTCTGCTAGGGTTCCAGCTAAAGGAGAGATGCCACACAACTCACAGGGGGTCTCCATTCTTGCAGGGACAACATGCGACCCTGCCTTTTGGAACCTGCAGAAGAAGCAGTTAGTAGCTAGCCTACCCCAGGAGCTGCTGCAGGCTTACGGCGAGGACTACGTGGAAGAGATCAACCGCCAGTTTATCCAGTTCATGAAGGTGGCAGTGGAGGACCTCAGTGCTGTAGTGAACAGCATCACGGATGGGCTCCTTGCTGCCAACCCAGCCGTGCGCTATTATCCAGGGCAGGGCCTTGGGCTCATGTATTTCATACACCACTACCTGCCCTATTTTGTGCGAGACTTGTTCCTGAAGGGGTTTTTCATCAACCCCAAGCTGCCACGAGCACTGCGGCAGGAGCACCATGATGCCAAGAAGGCCTGACCATGGCCTGCATGCGGTCGCGGGGCAAGAGCAAACCTTCTCCCAGGATTCCCCAGCACCCCAGCCCCGGAGCGTGTGCACAGCTGCCAGCATCGCCCTCCTGCACTGGGAGGAAATAGGCAGCACTAGACAGTGAAAACCAAATTGCTTTCCAGAATCAGGCAGATCTTTTTCTATTCTGCAAGAATCAATGTTTTCTAGAGACCATGGTTTTGTATTTTTTCTACCCATGCATTCTTGAAGGGGATCACACAATGGACTGTGGATGCTTCTCAGCTACCCAACACCTTCGTCACTGCTGTTGGAGCTGCATTCACTTCCACCCATCACCTCTTGGCTGGGTCATGCTCTGTGGCCACTGCCTCCCTACCCTTACCGCACACTCCACATGCTCTGAGCAAGTGCAGGGGCCGAGGCCAGGCTGCCAGCACTGCAGAGCTCCTTGAAATGAGCTACATGATTGTCACTTTTTAAATAAATTTGTTCTTGATACGCCCCTGGGCTCTGGCAGTCTCCTTCTGTGGTGCCACAGTTGGGCAGTGCTGCCCTGCCTGCCGGCACAACTAAGCTGAGTCCACACCAGCCCTGCATCAAGCACTGTGACAGGAGCCTTGTGTGGGACAGCAGCAGGCACTGGCTGACCTGGAAAAGGGGTGAGCCTGTCAGGAAGATCTTGTACCTCCTCCCCCTTTCCCCCCACAACCTAAGGGCTTCCTTGTTATGGGGTTGCACCTCCTGGGCACTCATGACCTCAGCACCCATCACCTCAGCACCCATTTGCACCCACAGACCAGGGAACGCTACAGCTCAGCGTGCTCAGGACTGAGTGAGCGTCCAGGGCCTCAGGGATAGTACAACTTCATGCCTGGGGTAGAAACAAGTGTCCCAAGTCATGCAAAGAGCCACATCATGCTCCACTACCACAAACACTAATTCCCTGGATGATACAGATTCCTCTTGGGGATGAAGGAACAGGTGCACCTGAGTTAGTAAGCAGGGAGAGCACAGTGCAGTAGGCAGATATTTATTGGTGTAGGCAGGAAGGGAAGCACAGGGTAATACACACTGCAGAGGCAACCACAGCACAAGCTGGGACAGAGCTGCTCTCCATACATCCATCCCTCCCGCCCTCCCTCCCAGCAGCAGCATCCAGCACGTTTCCCACCACAGGAGAGAGGGTGGCTTCTCCACTGCCACCAGGCATCTCTCAGACCTCAAGCCACAACACAGCAGCCCAGGGCTTGGCCCTCTCACCACAAACGGCCAGGGCCTGGACAGGGCAACAACAGCTGCCCTCTGCACTCATCTGGGTGTCCAAGAGCCAGTGGCAGGGGTACAGCTCCACAGCAAGTGCCAGGCAAGACACCCTGCACAGGGGAGTGGGCTGTGCTAGCCCTGGGGTATGCCAAGTGTCCAGCACCATCCACAGAGCTAAAGGAACCGAACTCCTGCATGGCTGCAAGAGGAACCTCCAAGCCATGGGTCTTCAGGGGAGGAAGGAGCTCAGCCAGCTTGTGGAACCCTTTCAGGGCAGGAGGGAGACTGACAGAGCTGCTTCTGAGGAGCTAGTACAGGGAGGCTGTACTAGTGCAAACACTGTTGGATCAAGAAGTAGTATGGCTCTGCCCTCCCACTCCTACAGTCTCTGACCCTGTCCTGACCAGTCTCTCCCAGGTCAAGATTAGCTACAGGGGGATACACGGATTGCACAGCAGCATGGCCTACACTACAAACCACACTCAAAACTAAATCTCACAGGAACAATACTAACTAGGAGGCGTGCAAAACAATGACAAAGAGGACCTGCAGCTATAGCAAACCTGATGTTTCCCTCTGCAGCAGTGGGAACCCCTTGGAGGCAGCAGCCCCCCAGTTGGTCCTGCTGTACGAGCATAAGCACATACAGAATTAGTACAGTAACACAATTAGGTATACAACAGGAGGTGTCCCTCCTGCCCTGGTCCCTCCAGATGCCTCACAGCACACACAACTCAAAATTCGGCTTGTGAATAATTTAACTAGCAACTGTACAGCCTCCTCATCTGGGTCAGTTCCACAGACAGGACACCCCTGGACTCTGGGCAAGGGGTAACTCAGGGAGTTAGACAGGGATTCCTCCACATTCCAGGGGCAGGAGGGTTAGACAGGAGCAGAGCAGGGTTAGAAGATGGGAATGTAGTTGTCAATCTTGGTCCTGTGCCGCTGGGCAATGCACTCTGCGATCCACACAATGTTGCGGCACTCCTGCTCCTTCAGCTTCACAAAGGCATAGAAGACTCCAAAGTGGAACTGGTTGAGGAAAGCCAGCTTGTTCAGCTTCACCTGTTGAAAGCCCAGAGATTGACATCTCACTTGTCCATCTCAGGTGGGAGGAGCTGGTCAAGACAAGTGTGGAGCAGTTCAGGAGGTCCCATGACTATCCCAGCATGCTGGAAGGCTCAGCACAGTTATCCTGCTCTGAATCTCACCAGGTCCTTGGGACAGCTCTAACCTACAGTATATGGCTTAGGGCAGGCTCCGACATTTGAAGGGTGAACTATTTATACCCTCAGTACTGTGAAAATCCTCTTTCCCCATGTAATTACACTGGTTTTACTATTGATTCACCAGCCTCCCAAACCTGCCTCCCACATTGCTCTAATGTGTCTGGGTGAGAACACGGATTGAGCACCATGCTGGATCCCCACTCCTTTGCTGGAACATCCTTTTCCTCCCCCCGGACTCTGTTCATCCAGATCACTTGCTGCTCCCCTTAGCTTTACAAATGGCACAGGTAGACACAAGCCAAGAAGTGTCTTGGGGCTCACGTACCTCATGCTCAAAGAACCTGTCTTCAAGGGTCTTGTCTCCAGGGTTGCTGCCAGCCCCTTCAAACAGCAGCTTGTACTCCTGCAGAGAGACATTACAAGAGAATATACTCAAAGCCCTCCAAGCTCGGCAGCATATGGGGGCCCTGGGCATCCCAACCACCCTGTCAGGTCAGCAGAAGACACAGAGAAGCAAGGAGTCTGCCCTGTGCACACATGAACATTGGCAGCAGGGTGCTGCCAGTGCTGCACTGCACACACATCAGTTGAAGGCAATCCTCAGAGAGGCAGAGAAATAATTTATTTCATCTCTGAGCTTGTTCAGCCAGAGATCCCACCCCTCCTTTGAAATGTGCAGGTTTCAAGGCTGTACTCTTGCTTTGAACCTGCAGAGAGGATGTGTCAGATGCAGAGCCCTCTGTGTACAGACTAGGGTGTTTGGGACCCTGTTCCACAAACATTGCCACATGCCCTGGCTGCTTCAGTTAGGGGACACTGAGCTATCCGACTTCAAACAGGTCCCCAAGCCATGCACAAGATGAGCTTAAGGAACCCAGACACATCCAAAAAGTGTCCTCCCAGGTCAGTGTCTCCTCTGCGACTGAATGAGATCTCAAAGCAACCCACTACGGCTGAGGAAGCAACGACTTCTTGCTGAAGACACATTTCTACCCCCAACCAGCCAAAGAGAGACTGTCACTGCTGCCACACTGATACCTCAAGGGTTTGCTGGTGAGGGCAGGCCCCACAGTGTGGGATGGGGTGCACAGAGCATGGGTGATCTCCCTACCACTACTGCAATGACAGCCATGACCAACAAACCAATGGCATCCCAGGCAAGCCAACTTCACTTCAGCCAAGAAGAGTACAGGACCAACAGGTACCAGCAGAAGACAGGCACCCCTCTCCTCAGGCTGTCAATCCCCATGTTTCCCCAGATATCTGAGAAGCATTGACCCAGAGCAGGTCCTTGCACCAGTCCCCATGGCTCTAATCCCAAGCACTCACAGGGTAGTAGTCAGCAACATTCTTGACTTGTTCGTAGTCATCTGCTCGGGCCAGCTGAGCCAGGCCCTCAGGGTAGAGCTTGCCACAGTGCGGAAACAGCTTTGCTCGGTCCTCCTTGGACAGCTCAGTCCCAAATGAGTTAATGGTGATGATGAAGGCCCTTCGGTCAGCTTCAAACTGTGGAAGAAGAGCGGTTCACCTTGGGATGCAGCATCTTTGCCAGAGCCCAGCAAGTACTGATGCTGCTCTGAACAGAACCACATCAGAAGGGCAGCACAAACAAGCTGCGTTGGACACATACACCTATCTGGTGCTCAGCCAGGGCAGGCTACACATGCAGGCTCCCAGTAAGCCCAGTAGCTGGTGCATGGGGAATGGTCAGGTGATGACATCCCAATCCTACACACAAGCCAAAGCACTGAGCAGAAGAACCCTGCAGGGTCAAGGAGTTCCTACCCTTCTGCCTCTGAGCCCTGCACACCCCACAGCTAGCCTTGGCATGGAGACAGGCATGCACTGAACAGCTCCAGTTGTCTCCTGCTTGTTATCCATGTGAGAGGATGAAGGTGTTGCCATGAAGGCAATAGATGGCCTTCTGTGCAACTGTGCATGCATGATGGGCAAGCCCATCATCTCCATTACCTGAGGAACCAAACCTGCTCAAAGTAATGCTCAGGCAGTGTTTCCCCAGGTGTCCCAATGCACAGGCAAAGTGTGGATGCAGTGCTGAGAAATATTTGGAACATTCTTAATGCTGGCAGGCAAGCTGAGCCTGAGCACAGAACAATCAGTATCATTGCAACAGCATCCAGCTACAGCGGTTTCCAGACCTACCTCCAGGATTGGGCACATAGCATCTGCTGTGGTACCTCCCAGCACCTTGCAGAACTTGTAGAAGGACTCCAGGTAAGCCTGGAAAAGAAAGGGTGAGTGAAGACTCTCCTTCACAGGTTCATCTAGTGCCCCACAGGGTCATTCAGCAGAGGACAGACACCATGCAGGGACGCTCCCAGAAACACAGGAGCTCCCACTCCACGTGAACTTGGATGCCAAGAACACACTAGGAACTGTGCTTCTCCAGGAGCTGGAGATGTGAATGGTTGTGGTTGGGTTGGTTCAAGTGACTGCATGATCTTACTGCAGGCAAGATCCCTAGGCAGCAAAGTTAAAGCCCATTTTGCTCCTTCGAGCTGTTTAACTCCACCACATTTAATGAAGTCTCACATGGTTTCCTGACCCCACTCTGGCCTCCACAAACATGCCAAGCCACACAACTGTAGCTGCAAGACCTAGGCTCAGAAAGTATCGCTGTGTAAGCGGAGATACGAGATGAAACAGGACATCTGTGAAGGAAACCAGCCATCCTCTGCAATCCTCTTTTCACACTTGCAGCCGCTTGGTCACCATCCCAACTGGAGCACTGCAGAAAACATGTTAGGCTAAGCACAGCCACACTGCCTCCAGGAAACGTAATCCTTTGCAGAGATATGCCACAATCCAGCTGGAAGATGACTGTATCTCCCAGGGGGAGCCTATGAAGGCTGTGCATGGCTAAAAGTACTGTTCAGCAAAAACTTTCTCAGAAGTCATCATGTGATAAAATACCTCCCTGAACACAGCACTGCAACTAGAATTACTTAGAAGGGATAGAATAAAATGATGCTGAGACATCACAAATCTCTGCTTTGTCACAACAACTCCAAGACTACAGATGGACCAAGAATGCACGTGTTGGACACCCTTGGGCTCTGCACTAGGAAAGCACCTGGGTTACTGTGTTCTGTAAATATCTGCTACCTCACAGTGCAAGAGGACACTGCTGGGTGAGCATCACACATCAAAGAAACATCACCTCCAGTGCTTGCCACTGCTCAAGTGCAGGAAAGCACAGAGCATCAGTCTGCTGTTACCGCAGGAACAAGGACATGGATTTTGTTTGAGGCCAACAGAAGAGGGAACCTGGATGAGAGGGTCAGTCCCTACCTCTGCCGTTCTCAGAGTTCACACACAAGCCTAGGGTTCTACAAGCAAAACCTGGTGAACTCAAATATCCAGCACTGAATGAGCATCCAGTATCACAGACACCATGGAAACACAAACTAGAAATATCGTACTGGGTACACCCACCATGTACTCTCCAGTGTCCTGAACCCCTCAGCCCAGAAATAGTTGTGTCTTTGCATTTAATAATCCTTAATGCACTTCATTTTCATGAACCCACATATCCACCCTCTGGCTCCTGCTAGCCTCATGAGTCTGTCACATACAGCCTAAAGGGAGACCTGTGGTTACCACCACAGCTTGGGTTCACTCCTCCTGCAGGCAAGGAACCCTAACCTTTTTTGCAATTTCTCATGCAGAAGTCCTTGTACCCAAATCTTAAACATGTTCTCCTTAGCAGCTTCTCCTGTTCCACTGTTCACATTCAAAGATCAGAAAGGAGAGGAATGAGTGTTTAGAACAAACACAATTCAGATGCACGCAGCAGCACAGTAATATTTGTGCAGTTCTTTTCCACTGTAAGGAACAGATTAACTTGGAAAAATACTCTTGCTTAGAGCAATCAGAACCTAAGATTTCATTCAGTAGTAGAAAGGAACAAGGAGGCCCTCACTATACAAGCAGGGTTAGGATTACCTTGTTGTCTCTTCCACACATCACTCCACATTTACCACTCCACATTGATCTGCCTGCTTTATTTTACTGTTCAGTCAAAAAGCTCATTCAGCTGTTTCCTATAAGAAGGTCAACAACAAAGGCCAACAGTCAGCCACCTTCACTTCAACATAGCCATTAAAGATGCGGCAAAAGGGGAGGGAGCATTGAAGATAATACCAGCATGCCTCCACTGCAGAACTCTGCTGTTGACCACCCTCTACACTAATAGCTGACCACTTAACTTTTAACCTCTGCTCCCCATCTTAACTGTATTTCCAGTCAAGAACCTTCTCACTAGTCCGTACTAACAAGAAACCCTTGTAATTGCCTTCCTCTTATGATCCTGCTCAAAGCTTCTGTCTACATGCTCATGGATTCCTTCAAAAAACCTCCAGTAAGTCTGGGAGGTAGTACTTCCCTTTCCTATACCAACTCCTTCAGGCCATGGGCATCCATCCCAGGCACCCACCTGCTGTGCTCCTCAGAGCAGCTCTGTGCAGATTCCAGTCCTGATTTCATGTCCCTTACTTGCCTATGGAGACCACTTGCATTGTATCATACATTTTCCAGTCCCTGGGAAGAGAGGTGGCTTCAAGTGAGAGTCTGTAAGCAGCAGTTACCTTTCACCCTCACACCCCTCTGATTTGTAACTGACACAGCCCTGTGTTCCCTGGGGGCTGCTCTTCAGCAAGAGTCAGTCCCAGCATATACCAAGGGATATTGGGCATCCACACTCCAATTTGGAGGCAGGGAGAGCAGAATGCAAACCATTATCAGGCCTCGGAAAGGAGATGGGAAAGGATGTAACAGCTGGGACCCAAGGACCCACTGGGACCCACACTCCCTAACCTGTTGTTCTGCACATAGAGGTCTCAGCCTGCAAGGCTGCAGATATTTATGCAAACAGGAATTCCTCCCACCATTACAGCAAAAGACCAGTACATGCCAGAGGCCACACGCTGCTGGGCATGACTGCTGACACGCAGCTCCTTCTACTCTCCCTTCACCTTCTTTCCTTCATGCCTGGCTTGTTCTCTGCCTCTCCCACCAGGCCATGGCTTCCTTGGGAAGCAGAGGTCACACTGACTGCAGGCTGGCTGTGACCAGCCAAAACAAAGCTGGCAGATACAATCTGCATCCCACCCTTAATCCAGAGAGTAGAGATAGAGCGATAGCCACAGCCTGCACATAAACACATGCTGTGATACTGCCAGCTAAAACCAGACAGGGCCTGCAGAGATGACAGCTGCCTGTATGGGCTCCGGAGGACAAGTTGATCCTTAGCCCTCCCTCATCCCTTTGCCAATACTCTCCAAGCCTGCAGGACTCCTCCACCCCAGCAGCACCTTTTACGCTGCTGTACCAAGATCATCGAACCCCAACCACAGGCACTGAAGGCTAGAGCAGGCTGTTGGAGGCTCTTCTAACAGAGCTCAAGAGAGAGAGAGCCAAACCTGTGGAAATCTTTCAGCAATGTTAATGTTAACCTTGGCCCTCTGAATGCAGTCAACTACACATCTGAACTTGTGTGGTTAAGGAGCAACCTTCTCCTGCCTGCTAGGGGCCTGAGGAAATTCAAAGGTATAAATTCTGCAAAATCTCTTGCACAGACTCCTCACAATTTGATAACTCAGAAAAAAAAAAAAAAAAACAAACAAAAAAGACCCCCAAACCAAAAAAACACAACAACCGGC